>WNWK01040294.1:0-17044 GCA_009830355.1 Cherax destructor | reverse complement strand
ATGTAGTGGAGAAAGGGGAACCTTGTGGTATGTACATCGGGGAATGACTTTGGCAGGACAGTGGTGATAAATTAAAAAGGGTATTGCAGAAGTACATAAATGTATGTTAAAAAGGGAATATTTTATGTTGTTGAAGAATTGAAGATGAAAGGAAGAATTTTGGTGTATAAAATGTAGTCTTATTAGTTTGGGGCAAAATCACTTTTTAAAAGTTGTAAGTGATTAATGCATAGCATAATGCAGGGGAGGGAACAGAGTAAACTCAGAGAGGGGGTGTAGAGAATAACACCTGGGGATGACATATTTACACCTTGGGTGTATATACTTTGTTGTGAAAATATTAAAAGGCCAAAGGGTCAATAGCATGGGGAGAGGAACAGAAGGAGATATTGTACAGTAAGAAAAATATAAAGACTTATGTTTTGTAGACGTCAGTCCTACAGTTCAATTTTTTGGGTAGTATTGATAATGTATTTCGGGAATGTTGTTGTTTCCATAAATGTATCAATATCATGCCTTAAAAGACATTATATTTTTTTTTTTTTTTTTTTTTTTTTGCTCTGTATATATATATGTGTTTTTAAAATTAAAATAAAAAAAAATTACAAAAGGATATGCTTCGTGGGTATACCCAAAGGGGAACTTTTCCCACCCGATCGGTTGATTTGTTAATTGGGAATGACCTAAGAATGTTGGGATCAGTAAAAAAACCGCTTGTGAGGGGAAAAATGAAACTAACGAAAATTATGCAATAGAAGTTTTGGGGGAGAAAAGCCGTTATACCCCCCTTGCTGTAATAACGAGAGCCATGGCTAAGCTTCAGCAAAAATCTTCGTTAGATGAGGAGTTAGAACACTCGAAGGTTTTTAGGACGGGACATATTTTTCCCAGTGACTCATTCACCCAGGAGCTCTCACCACCAAACAATCTACTTGGATCAGAGTCAGACCTCACTCGATATTAAGATGTTAATTTAAGGGCTTGATCAAAGATAAATTGCCGACCATTTTTTGGGACAAACTAAAAAAAAATAGCGGTCACTGAGAAGGAAGAAAAAGAACCTTAAGGATTGCTATTACTATAGTAATGGCATTCTAATGGAGAAAAGAACTTGCCCTTTTGTCGCCAGGTACCATTTCCCAAAAACCATAAAGTATCTGGTAGTCTTGCCAGTCTCCTTCCGTGAGTATACGATTAATTTTGCTCACAATAGTCCTATGGGAGGTCACTTAGGAATTAAAAAGACATTGGGAAAGATAGTGAGACATTTCTCTTGGCCCAACATGAAAGAAACAGTGGTAAAACATATTCGTAGCTGTCAAGCCTGTCAGATAGCAGGTAAACCTGCCCATAATCCTCTTCCAGCTCCTCTAATACCCATCACTACAGACGGTGAACCATTTTCCCGCCTAATAATAGATTGCGTCGGACCTCTTCCCAGAACTAAGTCCGGCAATCAATATTTATTTACCATAATGGACTCAGCAACGAGGTACCCGGAAGCGGTGCCAATGAGAAAAATTAACGCCCGTGCCATAGTCCGCTCCTTAATGAAATACTTTTCGCACGTGGGATTACCACGAGAAATACAATCTGATCAAGGGACTAATTTTACGTCCAAAATCTTCAGAGAAGCTCTATCTCGTCTCGGAATTAAGTCAATACTTTCCACTAGTTACCGACCTCAGACGCAGGGTGCTCTTGAAAGGTTCCACCAAACCTTAAAATCCATGATGCGTACATACTGCCAGCAATTCGCTAAAGATTGGGACGAAGGCATACCTTGTCTTCTTTTTGCAGTCAGAGAGAGCGAGCAAGAAAGTCTGGGCTTTAGTCCTTTTGATTTAATTTATGGTCATCAAGTGCGGGGTCCCCTCGCAGTATTAAAAGAAGCCTGGACAGGGAAATCTGAGCCTTCCCTATGCATGTCTCCCTCATCTACTCAGAAACGTTTATCCTATGCTAGGAACCTAGCATCAAAGAACTTAGCCGAAGCTCAGGCTAAAATGAAGTTACTCTATGATAAACGTGCAAAGTCTCGCTCTTTTCAAGCTGGAGAGATGGTTCTCGCTCAAAAGTTAGTACCAGGGCACTCATTACTACCCAAATATGAAGGCCCTTTAGTAGTAGTAAAGAGGCTCAGTGATGTAAATTATCTAATACGAACACCGGGAAAACGAAAATCAGAACATGTGTATCACGTAAATCAGCTAAAAACATATTACCCTGGTCTTCCTACTGCTCCCGTCCTCCCTATACCAAAGGACAAACATCCTCATTTACCGGATGTTTCAAGAGGGATAGAAGTCCGTCTAGAAAATTCAGAAACCCTACGAACTTTGGATCATTTTCTTGCAGACCTTGAAACCGAAAAAGCGAAAGATATTAAAGAGATGATATTAAGATTTCCCGATTTGTTCAGTGATGTTCCCAAACGCTGCACGCTGGGTATTCACGACGTAGATGTTCAGAGTGCCTCTCCGATTAAACAGGCACCTTATCGCATGAGCCCTGTGAAACATGCCGCTTTAAAGGAAGAAGTATCCTTCCTATTGTCCAACGGACTTGTCCAACGCAGCAAAAGCCCATGGGCTTCCCCATGTATTTTGGTGCCGAAGCCAGATGGAAGCTACCGTATGTGCACTGATTATCGAAAAGTCAATTCAGTCACGGTACCAGACGGATTTCCCTTGCCACGTATTGACGATCTTATTGACAAAGTCTCTGGCGCTAAATACGTGAGCCGTTTAGACTTGCTAAGAGGCTATTATCAAGTCCCTCTTTCAAAACGAGCTCAGGAAATTTCTGCTTTTACGGTACAAGATGGTCTATTTAACTATTTAGTTACTCCCTTCGGGTTATGTAACGCGGCCTCCACGTTTCAACGCCTCATGAACGAACTCACTAACGACTTACCGGGAGTGGAGGCTTATTTGGACGATTTAGTTGTATTTGCAGATGATTGGAAACAACATCTGTCTCGTCTACTGGCTTTGTTTGAAAAATTGAGGTTTTATAATTTCACAGTGAATTTGGCCAAATGTCAATTTGGCCAAGCTAAGATAAAATATTTGGGTTTCTGTATAGGTCAGGGGGAAGTAGCTCCGCTGGATCTAAAGATAAAGGCCATATCCAATTTTCCCGTGCCCTTAGATAGAAAAGGGTGCAAAGATTCCTGGGCATGGCCAGTTATTACAGACGATTTTGTCCTAATTTCTCCCAATTATCCGCTCCCCTTTCGGAACTCACCAGCACCAAAGTAAAGTTTAACTGGACTAAGGATTGTGATCAAGCTTTCGTAAGGTTGAAGCGTTTGCTTTCGTCTGCCCCCGTTCTTCGTAGTCCAGATTTCGCTCAGCCTTTTTTGTTACACATAGATGCCAGTGCCTACGCGGTAGGTGCTGTTTTGCTTCAGAAATCGCCTTCTACCGACGTTTTACATCCAATTTGTTATTATTCTTCCAAACTTAAGTCACATCAAAAAAATTATTCAACCGTTGAGAAAGAGGCTTTAGCACTAGTTATCTCTTTAGAGAACTTTGATGTATATTTAGGAACTTCTATGCATAAAATTAAAGTCTTTTCTGATCATAACCCTCTTACATATATTAATACAATGAAGTCAAGAAATGCTAGAATCCTGAGGTGGGCTCTCAGGATCCAACCCTATTCTATAAGTATCCTCCACATTAAGGGTCAACATAATATAATTGCAGACACTTTGTCTCGCCCTTAAGTTCTATAAATTATAAGTAGTCATGTGCCAATAATTAAATTTAAATTTGCATTTTGTTTAATACTTGTTTTATATACTGTTACAGTTAAGTATCGGTGTTGTGGTGACTTAAAATGTGGATTATTGTGGAACCAGGAGCTGTCAAATCTGTTATTGGCGCTCCCTATTCATCCACCGCCAATGGCAGGCTGATTTCCTGCATGCCTTACGGCTTCCCCTGCTCCTGGAAACTGTATACCTGGCTTCCAGACTCTTCACGAAACTCAGTTGGTCTGGACCTGAGCTTCCCGTTGCGGATTCAGCGACAGACATCTCCCACTGTTGCATCCATTGCGTCTCAACCTGTTGCCTGAAGAACAGAAGTCCCGCTGCTGATGCAATGGTTGTCTACTGGCGAGAAAAACTATAGTAAAAACCAAGTGATTCGTGAGGATGAAGAGTTAAAAGCAAAAGGAAATATTTTTTTTTGTTTGGTGCGACCTATTGTCGTGTGAAGGGGGTGTTGCGTATCTTGGAGTATACGCAATTAGAATTTTATATTTTATGTATATCGATTATCATATAAGTTTATATTGGAGATATTTTCAGTAATAGCTAAACTAAAAATATCTTACTTTATAAACTTGTATACTTAGTTATGTATGTGTTTAGGTAGGAAACTTAGAGGTAAGGGGTGAAGTACTTAGCTGCTAGTTTGTCCCCTCCCCCTTCTATACCGAGTAGAGGTCAAACCTAGGCGCTCTACTCAGGGCAGTTCTCTCTCACCCCTGGTATGGTGAGCATTACCTTAATTAATAGCTCTGATACTGAGTTCTCTCTCACCCCTGGTATGGTGAACATACCCTCAGACTTTTCAATTCCTTCACTCCTGGTGTGGTGAGGATACCCTCAAAGATTCTTCAGTTCTCTCACCTTTGGTATGGTGAGCTTACCCTCTGAGGTTCTTCGAGACTCTTCAGTTCTCTCACCTTTGGTATGGTGAGCATATCTTCAGAGGCTCTTATTTCCTCAAGTTCTATCTACAGAATAGACTTTGGAACTATGGATCACTAGCGAGTTGTGACTCGTATGGAAACAGTGATAGTGACCTTTAGTGTAGTGATTCTCTACTTAAGTCTAGTGATAAACCCTAGCTCGTTATTGATGTTTTGACATTGTGAAGTGTTGTAAGTCAGAGGAAGTGATTTATATATCCTCTTTACGTATTATATTAAGAGTGTACAGATAAATGTAACTTGTGGTGCTTATGAGAGTGACAGTAAAGGACTATATAGTGTGTACACCCTGCTAAGAGTAAGGAGGTTGAGATTATTTTATTTTACTAAGTGTCCTAAATAACTTAGTATATGCTTAAATAAAATCTGGAAAAACCTTTAAAGATCTCATTTCGCCTTGTACTTTGATAATTCCTAGCACCTGCTGTACTGTTGTTACGATAACCGCTAAACTAATTAGTGGTCTCAGGCCAGGACCGTAACAGTGCAGTACAAAGTAATCTCTTTGCTTTTGTAAAGGCATCTTGACATTCTGGGGTCCAAATAAAGGGAACTTTGTGACTGGTAAGTGAGGTTAGAGGTGCAACAATATCTGCAAAATTTTTACAGAATCTTCTATAAAACCCTACCATCCCTAGAAAACGTTGAAGGGATTTCCTGTCAGGGGGAACTGGATAATTTTTAATGGCCAGAATTTTTGCAAATTTAGGGGCCACTTTGCCACTACCTACTTCATGGCCCAGAAAATTAATAGTAGATTTGCCAAAGGATGACTTTGATAAATTAACAGTTAAATGAAAACTCTGGAAGGTCTCAAAGAGAGCCTTAAGCCTAAACACATGTTGGTCCCAAGTGTCCGACACAACAACTATGTCATCTAGGTAAGCTGCCGTGCCTTCAAGTCCTTTAATAGCCTGATGGATAAGTCTCTGGAATGATGCAGGAGAGTTTTTCATTCCGAAGGGGTCACTGTATACTGATAATGACCTCCTGGAATTACGAAGGCAGAGATTTCCTTCGCCTTATCTGTTAAAGGTACTTGATAGTAACCTTTAAGGAGGTCCAATTTGGATACAAAAGTAGCCTTACCCACAAAGTCGATTACATCATCCAGACGTGGCAGAGGATAGGCATCTGCAATTGTGACCTCATTCACTTTACGGTAATCTGTGCACATTCGGAACCCTCCATCAGCTTTGTTAACAAGGATGCACGGTGAAGCCCACGGACTAGATGACTCCTCCACTAACCCATGCTCTAACAGAAATTCTACCTCCTGTTGAAGTAGCCTCTGTTTTTCAGGATTAGCTCTGTAAGGGAGAGTTTAATAGGTTTAGAGTTTCCAACATCTACATCATGATATCCTAATGTACATTTTTCGGCACATCCGAAAAAATATCAGGATAAGACTGTAGGAGCGCAGTTAAATTAGTTACTTGAGACTTGGTCAAACCCAACATTAAAGGTTTAGGGTCCTTGAGGAGGACCGAATTTGGAAGCTTTACATTAATCTCAGAGTGCAAAGAGTCAGGGTCATCAGAGGCAGAGGACAGAGTCATTACTGGAACTTTATCTGGTGAATTAAAAGCTTTAATTTGATTAATGTGGTAAGTTTTGCTTTTTGAGGTCTTGTCAAGGGGAGATACCACATAATTTACATCAGATAATTTACTTACGATTTGCATTGGTCCCGTAAATCTAGCTTTCAAGGTGTGGCCAGGTATAGGCTCCTGTACCAACTCCTTATCTCCTGGATGGAAGGAGCGAAATTTTGAGTTTCTGTCATACCTCTGTTTCATCGTATTCTGAGCTGCCTTCAAGTTAGCCTTAGCCAACTGACTTGCTACCTGCAACCTTGAAGAAGGGTTGTAGCTGGTTGTGGAGGCGTCTTCTCCCATCCATCCTTCTTTGAGCACACGTAGAGGACCTCGTACATTGTGCCCAAATATCAGCTCAAAAGGACTGTACCCTGTAGACTCTTGCACAGTTTCTCTCATTGCGAATAGCAACAGAGGAAGTGATTCATCCCAGTCTGTAGGAAAATGCATGCAGAATGTTCTCATCATTGTTTTTAACGTCTGATGGAATCTTTCCAAGGCGTCTTGGGACTGAGGATGATAGGCAGTGGATAGGTTATGAACTATTCCTAGCCTAGTTAATGCTTCCCTAAATGCTTTGGCAGTGAAGTTAGTACCTTGATCACTTTGAATAGTTTTAGGAATTCCAAAGCAAGAGATAAACTTAGTTAAAGCTTTAAGGATTGCTTTAGTGTTAATACTGCGCATAGGAACTGCCTCTGGATATCTAGTTACTCTATCCATGATTGTGAATAAGTATTGATTTCCAGACTTAGCTTTAGGTAGTGGACCTACACAATCTATTATTAATTCTGAAAAAGGGTCTCCATTAACAGGAATGGGATGGAGAGGTGCAGGTTTAATGGGGTGTCCAGGTTTCCCTACCTGCTGACATTCTGGACAACAGCGAATATGATTCTTTACATCTTGCCTTAACTTTGGCCAAAAGAATTCTTTTGTTATTCGGTATTGAGTTTTGGTAATTCCCAAATGGCCTCCTAAAGAAGAATTATGGGCTATATTTAGTATCTGAGACCTAAACTTTCTGGGAACCACTAACTTATCTGTTTGTTGTTTTCCCTCCACCTCCTTACCAGTTTCAGTGCAGACTAAGTAATTATTTTGTAAGATATTTGACCGGGTGACCCGAAGTGGATTTACCCATAGCTGCCTCAAAAGCAGAGTTTAGTGAGGAGTCTTTCCGTTGTTCCTCCCGAAAGGACAGTCCCTCAGGCATGGAAACAGAGACATCTGGCAATCCTGCAACCCTGGAATAGGAAGGCTTGATCTGGGGCTGTTCACTAAATTTACGAGGCTCTGGTCAGTTTTCCTCGCAAAACAAATTGGTTAGTCCGAGATCAGAGTTGTCCAAGGACGAGTTAACATTCTTATCAGACATCACTTTGGATTGTGCCCGAGTTATGGCCAACATCGGGGAAGAATTAATCATTATGGGTTCTATACATTTAGTAGACTCAATGTTATTACCCAGTAATAGCATTGCATCCTTCATAGGAAATCCCTCCGAGACACCAACAGTCAAATACCCAGTGTAGTATTTACTCTGCACATAGATTTGATGTAAAGGGACAGAAAATACTGCTCCTCCAAAAGCTTCTAACAGAACTGAGGATTGCAAAGAGGTTTGATCAGAAATGGGTAGTACGAAAGCAAAAGACTCGCCAATGAAGAGCAGGGGTGCCACTAGCACGTTGAGGGACAACACAATAAGTGTCAGGGGCCCAAGATTGTTCAACTGCCTCCCAGCATACATCAGGGGGATTACCAACAAGCCCCTGGCTGTCTTCAAGCAGGCACTGGACAGGCACCTCAAGTCGGTACCTGATCAGCCGGGCTGTGGTTCGTACGTTGGACTGCGTGCGGCCAGCAGTAACAGCCTGGTTGATCAGGCTCTGGTCCAACAGGAGGCCTGGTCACGGACCGGGCCGCAGGGGCGTTGACCCCTGGAATTATCTCCAGGTAGACTCCAGGTAGACTCCCTCTCTTATAAGTGAGCAATATGCTCCAGTATCCCTAAAGGTTCTAACTTCCATTTTCTCTGAATGTTCCTGAAGGGCTATGTGACAAGTGCTATAGTAAGGGGCCATCCCCTTCTCTACTTCTTCCTGGGACATATTATTAGGGATATTAGAGATTTTACCAAAGGTTTGTGGTTTACTTGAACAATTGGGTCTGATGTGGCCAGGCTTGCCACATTTATAACAAACCATCTCAGCTTTAACTTTGGCACCTCGTTGATTTTGTGGCTTACGCCACTCTGGATACTGCCGCTTCGAATCACCATGTTGAGTAGTTTGATGTCGCTCACCAGGTTGACTTGGAGTGAAGTAATGCTGCTCACCAGTTGTTTTAGTTGACTGCTGACGAGATTCACCTTCTTCTTGACCTTTATTTCTCCACTCAGGAACTTTTCTTTGACGATCTCTGCTCATACCAGGCTGTTGAGGAAAGAGATAAGACCGCTCGGACAAGGAGCGGTTAGTTTCAAAAGTATCAGCCAACCTGGCTGCTTCCAATGCCGTAGGCAAGGAATGATCTTGCAGAAAGACTCGAACCTCTGGACTAACAGACTCCAGTAGGTTGTCCACCAAAATGAGCTGCTTCAAATTTTCAAAATCAGCGACACCACTTGCCTTGTACCACTTTGTAAAAGCCCTGGTCTGCTGTCTGACGAAGTCAACAGCAGACTGACCCAACTGCCTTCTGCCGAGTTTGAATTCTTTCCTATACTTGGCAGGAATACATTGATAAGCCCCAAGAACAGTGGTTTTCACAATACGATAGTTACCAAAGTCAGCATTTCGCAGGCTAGAAGTAAATTCTTGTGCCTTACCAAACAACGCAGTATGCACCAGTGACGCCCAATGAACCTCAGGCCACCCTAAAGCTCGAGCCTGGTTTTCAAATGCTTCGAAAAACTGTTCAGGCTCTGCTTCAACAAAACGAGGAACAAACTGTACTGCCCTTTGCAAATTGAAGTCATCTACGGTCTGATGGAATTGTCTCCTCTCCTTCTCTCTATCAAACTCCTCCTTAGCAAATGCACGCTGTTCTTTAGTTTGTTCAAGAGTGAGTCTGGCTAGTTCAAGCGCCAGTGAACCAGACTCACCTGTCGATAACCCCACACCTGTGACTTGCTGGTTTTGCTCAGGAGTTTTGTCTCTCCCATTTTGTAGAAACCTTAATGGTGACCTACGATTAACAGCTCCTGTAGAGGGAGAAACACGAGACTGATATGCCATAGTTTCAGTTTGTAGTTTACTACTTATAATATCACGCAGCTGAGCCGCAGTAAGGGTACGCTGGTATTCAACACCAATAGAACGAGCGATACGCCAACAACGCTGTAGAGAGAGTTTGGGCAACTTTAGCAGAGTTACCTCAGACACTAACCGTCTGACTCGACTAGGTGGCATTAACCCCAACTTAACACGCTGTAGCGCTATGCACGGTACGAATTGCAGTATACTCATACGATAGCAGAGCTGACACGCAATAGCAAAGCCAATATGCACACACACAATAGCAAGGCTGACACACAATAACAAACCAAATTGCAGAATACTCACAATAGCAGGCTGACCATAGCGAAGCGAATGCAAAGATGAGACACAAAATTCATGAAGCGTTGGCAAAGTGTAAGCAATGCCAGATAGCAAGCTATCTAGATACAAGACTAGCTCCTGTGCGAACTTCAACTCTAGGCTCAACTCCTGCTCTAAGTCTCCAAATTCAGCTCCGGCATTCGCCGCCTGGCAATCGCACTGAGTGGTTCTCTTGTTGCTGACACCTGGTGGCCAACGAGAGAGTTACTGATTTTCAGCAAGATGGCTACTGGAGGAAGGAGGAGGATCAACACCGTGTGTGTTGAAGTGTTGCGAGGAGCTGTGTACCCAGATAACTGGAATGTTTTGTTGCCTGCGATTATCCGTGATGCTTATGGCATTGGAATTGAGGAATTACGAGGCATAGCGCTGGATGGGGCGCACAGAATTTTCATCAAGTTTGCTACGACAGCGGCATATGAGAGGATTGTGGACAGCTTCCAGGACAAACCGATGGTGATCAACGCTGGCCTGGAGGTACGCTTGAGAGATGTATCAAAATATTATACCTATATTCGAGTCCGAAACGTGCCATTTGAAGTTTTGGATGGGGATATTCGAGCAGCGTTTCAACAATTTGGAGTGGTGCATACGGCTGTGATGGGCAAATGGACAGACGGAATTTACGCAGGATTACAGGAAGGGTCATATTCCCTCAAAATGACTCTCCGACGGCCTATACCTTCGTATGTTGTCCTTGATGATTTTAGGACTCAAGTCTACGTCACATACGCCGGTCAACAACGAACCTGCAGACTATGTGGGGCGTATGATCATGTTGCAGCTGCTTGTGGGAGGAGGACAGACCGTCGTCAGGAAGAACGAATGGATGACAAGGTGGTTGACAGGACAGAGAGTGTGGTGCAAGTACCACCAAGTGTGGGACAGAGTAAGCGGTGGAGTGATGAGGTGGACGAGACGGGCGTCACCTGTGAGACACTGGGAGAATGCTTCTGTGGATGGGGAGATTTTGCAGGGGGACTTGCCCCATATTTTGCAAGATGCCCTCAGAGATTTTCTTGGCACACCTGGAGAAGAGTCCCCTTTAGAGCCTGGAGTTGGGCATGTGGAGTCTGTGGAGTTGCCTGGGGAGGGTGGGATTACATCACATGCCGGGAAATCTAACCTGGTGGTGCAGGATGTGGTGGCTGTGGTTCATAGGCAGGACGAACAGTTGGAAAATGTGGCTATGGATTACAGTAGTGATTCACGTAAAAGGCCTGTGGGTGGGTCCGATGAGGACGTGATCACACCCGCGCAGAAAGTTTGTGCAAAGTCATGGGTAGATGCTGCCCGCAAGGGTAAGGGTGGGGTATCAGGAAGAGAAGGGCTTAAACGTGGTCAGGGTGTGAAGGCGAAGGAAGGATGAGCACCAAAAGTCCAGAGGTATCGAGGAAAACCCCCTATGTTGTCTTCAGAAGTCTCACTATAAATGTTAACGGCCTTCGGGCCGAGGTGAAACGACAGTGGCTTGAGGTGACTATGCGACGTTTTCAGGTAGATATTTGTTTTATACAAGAACATAATTTCAGGTGTGCGAGGGAATTGTGTTTGAATGGATACAGAGTGTATGCAGGTGATTCAGGGAAATTAAAGGGAGGGGCTGCTGTGGTCATGCGCGAGGTCAGTCCTTTTAAGTTATTAGCGTGGGAGACGGGTGAGGAGGGTAGGGTGGTGAGGGTGGACGGGGTGTGGGGTGACGTGCGCGTGAGTTTTATAAGTGTGTATATGCCGGCGGATCTCTGTAGGAGTACTAAGGAACGTTTCGTAAAGGATGTTTTGCTGTATCATTTGAGAGGACTGCCTGAGATAACCATTATAGGAGGAGACTGGAACTGTGTCATCCGGGGTAAGGATGTAGAGCCCAGGGGAGCGGGCTGTGTCCTGGGAGTGCTGAGGGAGGCATTAGGAGCAGCCGGGATGATGGATGTAGTTAGAGGAGGAGGATGGTGTGTGGAGCACACTTTCGTGAGGCGGGGATATCAGGAGCGCCTACATAGGATTTATGTAACTAAGGAGATACAGGTTGGTAGGGTAGAAGCTATGGACGTGGGATATTCTGATCATAGGGGTGTGTTGGCAGATATTAGCTGGGAAGGAATGATTAAAAGGTATGACAGCTACTGGAAATTGAATATAAGTTTACTGCAGGGAGTTGGTGAGGGAGAAAGTTTTGCTGCATGGTGGCAGGGGCAATGGGAGAGAGGTCAGAATGCGGGAGACAAACTGAGTTGGTGGGAAATGTGGGCAAAGCCGTGTATTAGGAAGTATTATACAAAAATGGGCAGGGAAGAGAATTGGGGGAAATTCGGATTACAGATGTACTTGGAGGGTCAACTGGAGGATTGTTACAAAAGGGGCGGGAATTCTAGGATGGATGAGATGGGTATTCTGAATGAGCGTCTGAGAGAACTGCAGAATGAGCGATTTAATGCGACACACGTGAGAGGAGGACTAGAGGAGGTCTTGTGGGGAGACAGGCCATCGGCCTGTGTTCTCCGACGGTTTAGGAAGAGGCAGAGGGACACAACTATGATGATGTTGGAGGTCAGTCGGGAGTTGGGGGGGTATAGGGAAGGACAATTGCTCCGAACTACTGAGGGAATAAGTAACTATGCAGATCACTGGGTAAAAGAGTACTTGCAGGAGGAAGAGGGAGGGGAGAGGGACAGGACAGTAGTAGGGGAGGGGATTAGGTCTATTGTTAGTAAGGACGACAGGAAAGAAATGGAGGGAGAGATTAGTGAGGAAGAGGTATGGGAGGCAGTGCAGGGTTTGAGCAAAGGGAAGGCACCTGGATTGGATGGTCTCCCTAATGATTTCTATGTTCATAATTGGGAGCCCCAAGGGATTGTTTAGTTAAAGTATTCAATTGTATGAAGAATCGGAGGGTATTGGGTAGCATGCAGAACACTGGGGTTATAGTTTTGGTGAAGAAAAAAGAGGAATGTAGGACGATGAAGGATTATAGATTTATAACATTAATGTGTGCGGATTATAAGATCTTCGCAAAGGTACTAGGTAATAGGCTTAAGAAAGTGGTGGGAATGGTCTTACATAAGGGACAATGTGGAATCCCAGGTAGAAGCATGGGTGTGGGTCATGGTCAAATTAGGGATTTTATTGAGAGTGGTGAAGGAGGGGGGGTGTTGAGTATCGATTGGAGTGCGGCTTATGATAGTGTTGACAGGAGTATGTTGTATGATATCATGAGGAGGCAGGGTTTTGGGAATGAATTAGTAGGGTGGGTAGAGACTCTGTATGCGAGAGCCAAGGTTCGGATACAGATAAATGGTAAAATTGGAATGGAGGTGCCTATGGATAAGGGTTTAAGACAGGGCTGCCCCTTGTCCCAGGTATTGTTTGCTTGCATGCAAGACCCCTTTTATCGTTTAGTTTCAGGTGGAAGGGCTGAGGGGACGGACGGGGATATAGGGATAGTTGGATATGTGGATGATACTACTGTACTAGTGCGGGATGTAGAAGAGTTAGTGAATGTGGGGCGTTTTGTAGAGATTTTGGGAAGGCTACTGGGATGATAGTAAACTATGCGAAATCTAAATTGTTGGAGGTAGGTAGGTGGGTAGGGGGAGGCTTGGTGAGGGCAGGGGTGGGCAATAGTGGAACAGGTGAAGATTTGTGGGGTGGTGTACCGGCAGACCCAGTGGAGGCCCAGGCGATTAATGCAGAGGTGGTAGTAAGGGAGGCTATTAAGCGTATGGGTGGATGGCAGCCTGGGGACGTCACATTGCATCAGAGGGTGGTGATCGTTAATTCATTAGTGTTTAGTAAACTGTGGCATGTGGCGGCGGTGTTTCCCATTATTTTTGAGGATGTGAAGGAATTGCAGAGAAGGGCATTACGTTATATATGGGGTTATGGGAGGGCATGGTTAAGTAAGGAAGTGGTAATGACGAGGGTACGTCAAGGAGGTTTGGGGCTCATCCGTTAGCAAGGCGTCTGCAATGTGTTTACATTAAGCATCGATACATCAGGGTGGGTGGGGTGCGTGGGAGGAGAGTGGGATTGGTTATGGAAGATGTCAGAAGGTGGTGGAAGGGGAATGATCTGAGGGAGTGTGAAGGAATGTTGAGGAGAATCATGGTAGTTAAGGAGCCGAGGAGGGTCACTGCGAGTCTCCTGGGCAGGGAGGGTGCATGGGGAGGTGCTGCATGGGGCAGCGATATACCCTGTGTATGATTGGATGGGTATATGGAAGGGATTAAGAAAGTTGTGGCTCAAACCCAGAGTACGTGAATTTGTGTATAGGTTTTTAATGGGGATCGTTGCATCGAAGGCAATTTTGTTCCGTATGGGGATAGGGGAGGGAGGGCTGTGTGATAGATGCGGGAGGAGGATACAGCGTATCATGCGGTGTATTTTTGTCCTTTATTAAGTGTAGTGCGTGAATGGTTTGGGAAGGTGTTACGCAGGGTGGGGGGGAGAGGGCTTTCAACATTACCGGCCTTGAGCTTTGATGTGGGAGGGGTGGGAGGGGAGGTGAGACGGGCGGTATTGTACCTAGTGGCAGACTACTTGTATGTGTCATGGGGAATGAGGGTGTCGGGGGAATGTAGAGTTAAGGCTTTGGCTGCTGTGTTTATAGGACAAAATGTAGAAATAGGGATCTTTATGGTCGGAGGTGGGATTCAGCTTTTCTGTGGGTTATAGGGAGTTGGCGGTGGGTAGTTTACTAGAGCTGTGAGGGAGGGTTTAAAAGGACTGGCCGGCGACAGGGAGGGGGGTATACATGGTGGGGAAGGACGTATGAATGAAGGGGAGGGGTGGGTGGGTGACGGTGGACTCAGCGGGCATATGACACATGACTGGAATGTGCGATGTGTGTGGTATGACGGAAGACGGGGTGGGAGGGAACCCCTATGGAGCAAAGGTGTCAGGGGTAACCATAGTGGCTTTTCTTCATAACCTACTGGACTGGTGATGTATAGTTATAGGTGTAGAAAGTTACCTTTAAGCTGTGCTTATATAGGGTTCTTATTTTTTTCACACACTTGGGTATGAACCGTTTTCCCACATGTTGTATGTAACTTAAAGTTTCCTGAGATGGGTTTTTCATGTTCCATTTTGTGCCTTACTGTTGTGGAAGGCAGTTTTGGGTAGATTTTGTGTTGTAAACTGTCTACCTTTGTTAATTGTGTTTGTGTAAATATTAATTTGCTTATTGTGCAGGATGATCTATCCTTATATACATAATCTACTTTTTCGAATGACATCATTCCTTTACCTGTGTTTTTATATTGTATAAAAAGTTTTCAGTTTTGGAGATGAGTCATATGTTCTGTGCTATTACGTTATTATACACTGGTGAATATGTATGTTTTTTGCTTCCTGTGTAACTTAATTATTGATGTTAATGATCAACAGTGTGTGTAGTTTTGTAGGGGATGGCGCTGTTAGTATAATTATTATATTGTTACAATTGATGTGTTTATATTGTCTTCTAATTTTGTAATGTAATAGTTTCATTGGGTCGTTGTCTGTACTTTACAGACGTGTGAATAATAAGCACTTGGGGGATGACTATATTTAGTATATTTTGTTATACTGTCATTTACGTCATTTAGTGGCTGTTTGTGATTTATGTCCTTCGGGATTATGTACATACGGTTATTATTTTTTCCTGTTCATGGATGGTAAGCATTGATTGTCAAGTTTTTCTGGTTTTGTGCATTGTTTTTATGCTTTGTATGTTTTCTTAAGTAGGGAAAATTTTGTTAACCTTTGTTGTTGCTTAGCCAAGCACAGTTAGTGCTTGTATTTTAAGTTATCACTCTGTCTTCTGTCTCCGTATTGTCATGTGTTTTGTAATTGTTTTTTCAATAAAATATAAAAAAAAAAAATCTGCAATGAAATAAAATTTACTTTACTTTACTTTACTTTACTTTACTTTACTAGAATGTAAAGAAATAAACTGGTTTTATAAAGTGTATTTACTTTTGAGATCAGGAACCGTCTGGGAGCATTTGCTTACGTCGATGGAATTAAGGCCTGAATAGGCGAACATTAGATTATGTCAACTAACGAGAACTGGCAGCCCCATACTTGACCTAGGCAGGCGAGAAGCTAGGTCATTTCTTCTTAGACCAGATTTCACCGAGTGAACAAGTGCTGCGATCAGGGCAGCATTCCCCACATGACTCCCAACATCTGTCCTGGGGACCCGGAGGAGATATCCCGAAGTACTGTGGATATCCTTCTCCATCCAGACCCAATACAGTAGGACCTTACCTCTTTTCTTCTCAGTATCTGGCCAGTTTTCTGGGGGAAACGTGTGTATGTTTTGTTGTGGGTCTCTCGTGTGGTCGGACGCATTTTAGCAGGTACCAGCGTCCCATCGTTGAATAAAAGTCTGGAAGCTAGTGTCCCTTACTGTTTAGATATTGCTTTGAGGATATACCCTAGAGTTGGGGATTCTGAGTTAATACAGGACACTAATACCACTTAAATTTTGCAGATTAAGGTTCTTCCTACACATGGTGTTTGGGGGTTATAGCTTAGGAAGACTAGGAGACATACTCTACACCATCAAGTAAGTTAAACCTTTTTCCAGTAGTGCAGGTTGGCGGGGAACTATTGTAGCTGCAGTCATTTAGAAATTTGTCCCATAGCCACTTGTATGTCTGAGAGAAGCGTCTCAGAGTGTTGGTGTCAACAGCGCTTGTACACAGTGCAGCTTACAAGGAGGCAATCCCAAGACAAGTTTTTATAGCAACGCTCTTCTTGCCGAATAAGATGAGCAAAAATATGTGTATGCAATAATTTCGCAAAAATCATTCTAAACCTAATGAAAAAAAATATATTTCATTGTATTTGTCTATTATTTAATTTGGATTAGGATAAATTAAATTGTGCTTGTTATAATAAGGTTAGGTAAGTTTTTTTAAGGTTCTTTTGGTACAAAAGTATTAATTTTTACATTAATATAAATGAAAAAAAATATCTTTAAACGTATAAGAGAAATTTCTAGAAAGGACTCAATATTAAATGAGTTCTTGCTAATTGACCAATTTTACCTATTCGGCACGAGATTTATATATATATGTCGTGGCGAATATATATATATATATATATATATATATATATATATAT
>WNWK01040293.1:0-17045 GCA_009830355.1 Cherax destructor | reverse complement strand
TAATCAATTTTTTTATAGAATATTTCATTTATTTTCAAAAAATACATGAAACATTAAAAAGCTCAGAAAAATGTGCTAAAATGTTTTTTTATGACATATTTCGACGTTTTGGGAGCGGTTTGATGCTTTTTGACAAAACTCATTTTTACCCAAAATTTCCTAGATTTTCACACTTTTAAATAGAATTTCTGCAATTGACAACTATGGGAAAAGTAAGAAAAATTTTTTTTGATTTTTTTTTTAGGAAGCTTACTCACAGGTATATTTTATCAAAAAAAATATTTTTTCAGAAAATCCTTGAAAATCCCTTTTAAAATCGTAAAAATGCAATAAAACGTTTTATAGCATTTTTTATATTTAAAAATTTTTACATTTTTTTAAAAAAATTTTTTAAAAAATCTATAAAAATCAATATTTTTATAGAATATTTCATATTATTTTCAAAAAATACATGGAATTTTAAAAAAGTTTAAAAAAATGTGCTAAAATCGCATTTTATGGCATATTTCGACGTTTTAGAGCGGTTTGATGCTTTTCTGACAAAACTCATTTTTTAGCTAAAATACGTAGATTTTCACACTTTTAAATAGAATTTCTACTGCAATTGAAATTTATGGGAAAAGTAAGCAAAATTTTATGATTTTCTTTTAGGAAGCTTACTCATAGGTATATTTTATCTAAAAAAATAGTTTTTCAGAAAATCCTTGAAAATGCCTTAAATCTTCAAAAAATGCAATAAAATCAAGTTTTATAGCATTTTTTAATATTTATTAATTATTTACATATTTTTAAAATATCCCATTAAAAATCTATAAAAATCAATATTAATTTAGAATATTTCATATTATTTTCGAAAAATACCTGTGCTAAAATCGCATATGATGACATATTTCGACGTTTTAGAGCGGTTTGAGTGCTTTTCTGACAAAACTCATTTTTTAGCTAAAATACTTACATTTTCACACTTTTAAATAGACTTTCTACTGCAATTGAAATTTATGGGAAAAGTAAGCGAAATTTTATGATTTTCTTTTAGGAAGCTTACTCATAGGTATATTTTATCTAAAAAATATTTTCAGAAAATCTTGAAAATGCCTTAAATCGTCAAAAATGCAATAAAATCAAGTTTTATAGCATTTTGAATATTATTAATTATTTACATATTTTAAAAATCCATTAAAATCTATAAAAATCAATATTTTTATAGAATATTTCATATTATTTTCGAAAATACATGAAACATTAAAAGCTCAGAAAAATGTCTAAAATCGTATTTATTGCATATTTCGACGTTTTAGAGCGGTTTGAGTGTTTTCTGCAAAACTCATTTTCAGCTAAAATACTTACATTTTCACACTTTTAAATAGAATTTCTACTGCAATTGAAATTTATGGGAAAAGTAAGCAAATTTTATGATTTTCTTTTAGGAAGCTTACTCATAGGTATATTTTATCTAAAAATAGTTTTCAGAAAATCCTTGAAAATGCTTAAATCGTCAAAATGCAATAAAATCAAGTTTTATAGCATTTTTGAATATTTTAATTATTTACATATTTTTAAAAATCCATTAAAAATCTATAAAAATCAATATTTTTATGAAATTTTATGATTTCTTTAGAACTTATCAGTATATTTATCTAAAAATATTTTTCAGAAATTGAAAATGCCTTAATCGTCAAATGCAATAAATAAGTTTAACTTTTGAATATTATATTTTTACATATTTTTAAATCCATTAAAAATCATAAAATCAATATTTTATAGAATATTTCATATTTCGAAAATACATGAAACATTAAAAGCTCAAAATGTCAAAATCGTATTTATGCATATTTCGACGTTTTAAGGTTTGATGGTTTTCTGGCAAAACTCATTTTGCTAAAATATAATTTTCACACTTTTAAATAGAATTTTACTGCAATTGAAATTTATGGAAAAGTAACAAAATTTTATGATTTTCTTTTAGAAGCTTACATAGTAATTTATCTAAATGTTTTCAGAAAATCTGAAAATGCTTAATCGTCAAAAATGCAATAAAATAGTTTGCATTTTATATTATAATTATTTACATATTTTTAAAATCCATTAAAAATCTATAAAATCAATATTTTATAGAATATTCTATATTTCAAATATGAAACTTAAAGTCAAAATGTTAAATCATTTATGCATATTTCGAGTTTTAAGCTTTGGGTTTCGAACTCATTAGTAAATACTAATTTTCAACTTTTAAATAGAATTTTGCAATGAAATTTATGGAAAAGTAAGCAAAATTTTATGATTTCTTTTAGGAAGCTTACTCAAGGTATATTTTATCTAAAAATAGTTTTCAGAAAATCCTTGAAAATGCCTTAAATCGTCAAAATGCAATAAAATCAAGTTTTATAGCATTTTTAATATTATAAATTATTTACATATTTTTAAAAATCCATTAAAAATCTATAAAATCAATATTTTTAGAATATTTCATATTATTTTCGAAAATACATGAAACATTAAAAAGCTCAGAAAAATGTCTAAAATCGTATTTTATTGCATATTTCGACGTTTTAGAGCGGTTTGAGTGCTTTTCTGCAAAACTCATTTTTAGCTAAAATACTTACATTTTCACACTTTTAAATAGAATTTCTACTGCAATTGAAATTTATGGGAAAAGTAAGCAAAATTTTATGATTTTCTTTTAGGAAGCTTACCATAGGTATATTTTATCTAAAAAATAGTTTTTCAGAAAATCCTTGAAAATGCCTTAATCGTCAAAAATGCAATAAAATCAGTTTTATAGCATTTTTGAATATTTATAATTATTTACATATTTTTAAAATCCCATTAAAAATCTATAAAATCAATATTTTATAGAATATTTCATATTATTTTCGAAAAATACATGAAACATTAAAAGCTCAGAAAATGTGCTAAAATCGATTTTATGCATATTTCGACGTTTTAGAGCAGGTTTGAGTGCTTTTCTGACAAAACTCATTTTTAGCTAAAATACTTACATTTTCACACTTTTAAATAAATTTCTACTGCAATTGAAATTTATGGGAAAAGTAAGCAAAATTTTATGATTTTCTTTAGGAAGCTTACTCATAGGTATATTTTATCTAAAAATAGTTTTTCAGAAAATCCTTGAAAATGCTAAATGTCAAAAATGCAATAAAATCAAGTTTTATACATTTTTGAATATTTATTAATTATTTACATATTTTTAAAAATCCAATTAAAATCTATAAAAATCAATATTTTTATAGAATATTTCATATTATTTTCGAAAAATACATGAAACATTAAAAGCTCAGAAAAATGTGCTAAAATCGTATTTTATTGCATATTTCGACGTTTTAGACGGTTTGAGTGCTTTTCTGGCAAAACTCATTTTTAGCTAAAATACTTAGATTTTCACACTTTTAAATAGAATTTCTACTGCAATTGAAATTATGGGAAAAGTAAGCAAAATTTTATATTTTCTTTTAGAAGCTTACTCTAAGGTATATTTTATCTAAAAAATAGTTTTCAGAAAATCCTTGAAAATGCCTTAATGTCAAAAAATGCAATAAAATCAATTTTTATAGCATTTTTGAATATTTATAAATTATTTACATATTTTAAAAATCCATTAAAAATAAGATTTTGGTTACCAAGGTATATTTATTAAACTCTATCCAAATGCAATAAAACTTATAGTTTTAATATTAATATTTACATATTTAAACAAAAACTAAAATCAATATTTTTAAATATTTTTTAAATAATGACATTAAAGTCAAAAGCAAAATCATTTATTGCATTAGTTAGTTTATTTGAACTCATTTAGCTAAAATAACATTTTCACTTTTAAAAAATTTCACTGCAATTAAATTTATGAAAGAATTTTATTTTAGGAAGCTTCAAGGTATATTTTACTAAAAATATTTCGAAAACTGAATGTTAATGTCAAATGCAATAAATCAAGTTTATAGATTTAATATTATTATTTTATTTTAAAATCATAAAATCTATAAAATCAATATTATAGAATATTTCTATATTTTCGAAATAATGAAACATTAAACTCAGAAATGCTAAAATCGTATTATTGCATATTTCGACGTTTTAGAGCGTTTGAGGTTTTCAAACTCATTTAGCTAAAATCATTTCAACTTAAATAAATTTCTACTCATTGAATTTATGAATAAGCAAATTTTATAATTTTGAGCTTCTAAGGTATATTTATCTAAAAGTTTTCAGAAAACTTGAAATCTTAATCGTCAAAATGCAAAATATTTATACATTTGTTTTATATTTCATATTTTTAAATCCCATTAAAATCTATAAATCAATATTTTATAGAATATTCATATTATTTTCAAATACATGAAACATTAAAGTCAGAAAATGTCTAAATCGATTTTATCATATTTGACGTTTTAGAGCGGTTTGGTTTCGCAAACCATTAGCTAAAATACTTAATTTCAACTTTAAATAGAATTTATCAATTGAAATTTAGGAAAAGTAACAATTTATATTTCTTAGGAAGTATAAGGTATATTTTATCTAAATATTTGAAAATCTGAAATTTAATTCAAATGCAATAAAATCGTTTAGCATTTGAAATTTATTATTTACATATTTTTAAATCATAAATCTATAAAATCAATTTTATAGAATATTTATATTATTTTCGAAAAATATGAAATTAAAACTCAGAAAGCAATATTTTGCATTTCATTATTAGGTTCTAAACTCATTTAGCTAAATATACCACACTTTTAAATAATTCAATAATATGGAATGAATTTATGATTTCTTTGAAGTTATAGTATATTTTACTAAAAAAATTTCAAAACTTGAAATTTTTTTTTTTTTTTTTTTTTTTTTTTTTTTTTTTTTTTTTTTTTTTTTTTTTTTTTTTTTTTTTTTTTTTTTTTTTTTTTTTTTTTTTTTTTTTTTTTTTTTTTTTTTTTTTTTTTTTTTTTTTTTTTTTTTTTTTTTTTTTTTTTTTTTTTTTTTTTTTTTTTTTTTTTTTTTTTTTTTTTTTTTTTTTTTTTTTTTTTTTTTTTTTTTTTTTTTTTTTTTTTTTTTTTTTTTTTTTTTTTTTTTTTTTTTTTTTTTTTTTTTTTTTTTTTTTTTTTTTTTTTTTTTTTTTTTTTTTTTTTTTTTTTTTTTTTTTTTTTTTTTTTTTTTTTTTTTTTTTTTTTTTTTTTTTTTTTTTTTTTTTTTTTTTTTTTTTTTTTTTTTTTTTTTTTTTTTTTTTTTTTTTTTTTTTTTTTTTTTTTTTTTTTTTTTTTTTTTTTTTTTTTTTTTTTTTTTTTTTTTTTTTTTTTTTTTTTTTTTTTTTTTTTTTTTTTTTTTTTTTTTTTTTTTTTTTTTTTTTTTTTTTTTTTTTTTTTTTTTTTTTTTTTTTTTTTTTTTTTTTTTTGTCAATATTTTTTAATATTAATTAAAATAGATCATATAATTGGAAAATAATTATATTTCTTTTGGAGTTCAACAAATTTTCAATCTTAACTTACAATAAATAGAAATTTGATTTAATATTACAATTATCTAAAAAATATTTTAGAATAATTTTGAAAATCAAAACATAAGCTGAATTTATATTTAATTATTAACTTATTTTTGAATATTTGAAATATAATTCAATTTAAAAGATTTTAAATTTAGTTGATTTTTTAAACTTCATTATTAAATTTTCGACTAAATTAGAAATGCAAAATTTTAGTTTAATTATATTTAATTTAATCCTATTAAATTTTTTTAATTAATATAATTAAAAACTAAAAATTAAATCTATTATGATTTCATTTAATCGTGATCGTTACAAAAAATTTGCTAAAATCTTTTTCAATTTTAATTTAATTTTTGAATATTTAAAAAATAATGCAAAATATATTTTTAGAATTTAATTATTTAAAAATTATTTAGAAAATTACAAAATTTGAAAATCTTATTTAAATTGCAAATTTAATTTAATGTTTTGAAAATATTTTTAAATTTAAATCAATTAAAACTATTTTAATCAATATTTTATGAAATTTATTTATTTTGAAAATAATAAAATTAAAATCTTAAAAAATTTAAAATGATTTTATAATATTTCAGTTTTTAAAAATTTGATTCTTAAAAATCATTATAAATATGTTTTTCATTTTTAATTTTTAATATTTGAATATTTTAAAATCTTTTAGAAATTTAATTATTTTTAAAATAGTTATTTATCAAAATTATGAATTTCAAAAATCATGAAATGTTAATCTTTTATAAATTTCATAAACGTTTTATAGCATTTTTAATATTTATTAATTATTTACATATTTTTAAAAATCCGTTCAAAATCTATAAAAATCAATATTTTTATAGAATATTTCATATTATTTTCGAAAAATACATGAAACATTAAAAAGCTCAGAAAAATGTGCTAAAATCGCATTTTATGGCATATTTCGACGTTTTTTTTTTTTTTTTTTTTTTTATATTTTATTTAAAAAGCACAATTCTGTACACAAAAAGCACATACATCAACATGCTCAGTAACAAATAATGTCATTTTCAATCTCCAAACCAAACTCCACATATATAAAGCCAATATAACAGCAACAATGTCCCATTCGTACATGAATAATCAAGAAACAACTGTATAGTTTTGTCTCCTCATAGTATCACGTACCAACAAGAAAATACAATAACCTTCAATTACTTAGTATCACAATATAGCCCTATACACTTATCCCCCCCCCCCCTCCCTCGTCAAGAAACAATGCATACACCATAGGTGTTTCCTAACAAGTAAACACACAAAAAGCACAAAAGGTTAAGAATCAATACTTAACAGTATACATGACATCCTCTCCAAATATATGTACAACAGATCATAACACACTTTTGCCAATAGACATTGATAAATATCATTACATGAAACAAAAAACACTTCATTTATCGTACAGTTAAGTATAACATATTCCGTCCCATGCGGACCTCTCATTATACACTCAATGGAGTATTGCCTACAGGGAACTCCCTAAACCCCTCACAAAATGCTCATATAGTAATATGCCGGCACAAAATTTACACAGAGACGCCCACCACAGGTCACGTCCCCAAGGAACTCTGCAGTGTTCACAACACACGTTTCAGTACCCAAATGTTATCATACACACTACTGAACACTATATGCAGGTATGAAGCAATGCTACTAGTGTTCCTGCCCCAGTCATCCTATATTAACATATCGCATTCAAACCCCCAAGACATAAACCTATGTACACCCTTACATGCTCATATTGTCCTATTATTACAATATGAAGGCCACATTATCCCACTCACCAATCATACAACACTCACATCACATGACACCTCATCCCCTGACTACACAGTGGTCAGGTAACCCAACGTAAAACCCCTTACATGAAACTAATCCCCCCTCCACCCCCCCAGTGCGTCCTGCAAGTCTCCCACCACACATACCATATCCTACCATGTCCATCGTATCCCGTCATGACATAAGGTATAGTCGTTCCGTCTCCCATAACCCACCATCCTCTAAAAAAACCCACTCTCATACCCCTCTATAACTCATCTACCTATAAACCCTCGCACACTGCAACACTTCCCCCTTCCCCAGCCCTTACACACTCCTCACTTTCATACGCCCCCACCCATCCCCGATGTCGAGCCCTTTCAGTCTAAGCATTCAATAAACCTCCCACAACCATGTTCTTATAATTCTCCGAAAAAGCTGTTTCCCATCTATTCCCATACACCACTCTATTCCTACACTTGGTTCTATACATATTTCCCGCCACCCCCTGATCCGCTCCTCCCACCCGTTTCCCGTAAACGCCACGACACACATACAAAATCTACCATTAAATACGCTAAGCTTCTGCGCACTTGTTGACTCACTCCCTTATATCCCGACTCATAGCCCTTAATACTCCAATTCCTCCCCATGTACCGCAAAACCCGTCCCATCCATTCCCTCATCTGCCCCAAACTATCCAGAAATACAGTACATGCCACACCGTTTCCTCTAATCCACACCTACTACAACACCCATCCCTTACCATTCCCATCCGAAATAGCAGAGCCTTCGAGGCCACTGCCCCTGTAAAAACGGTACATAAATTCCCTATCCCCAGCAGTTATTCGTAGACTCTTGAACCCCTTCCATATCAATCCCCAATCATACACAGGGTGCTCTGCCACACCTACTAACACCTGGCTTACTCCCCACCCTCTCCATCGCACTCGCCGCTAATTTATGCGGCTGTCTCATAACCACCAGACATCGCAAAAGATCCAACACTGTCGCAACGCCGCCCTGCCCACCATCTTTGCACCTCATTCTCCACCCACCCTACACAAGTTCCATGCCTCCCCCATCGCACTATACATCGTTTCACATACAGGCACATCAATCTCGTTCAACACTTATGAGTCCTAGCCCGCCCAACTCCACCCTGCTCCTAACCACCTCCTTTCTAATCCAATGCTTACCTGCCGCCCACACATACCTAAAAACCTTTAACTCCATCCACGCACATCCGTTTGCAATAGAGGAAAAATCGCACCCACATGCCATAACTTGCTGTATATTAACGTATTCACAGCTAGCACACGTTGCTGTAGCGTGGGTCCCCTGCCCTCCAGCCCTCTAACCTAGTCACTGCTGCTTTCACGACCCTCCGAATTCACAGTCCTAGCCAACTTACTGTCACACATATACATTATACCACATATTCTTATGGCTCCTCAATAACCCACCCATACCTGCCCCCAACCTCCCACCCACCCATTTACCCACCTCCAACAGTCTTGACTTTGCACAATTAATACGCATTCCCGTTGCTCCACAAAACCCTTGTAAAATCCTAGCAATATTGTCAAGGCCCTTCTCCGTGCTCACCAACCTAGTCCCTCTCCCTACTCCTTCCTCCATCAACCTATAAAAAGGGTCCTGCATACAGGCAAACAAAATCTGTGACAGAGGACATCCCTGTCTCAGACCCTACCCATTCCCACTTTTCTACCCAGTCTCCCATTTACCTGCACCTGAATACCTGCTCACTATACAAGTCTCAACCAAGTTACCACTCCTCCCCAAACCCCTGCTTCCTCATGATTTCATACAAAGCCACTTCTCAACACTATCATAAGCCCCCTTCCAATCCAGTGCCAACACCCCCTTCCGTCTCACAATCTATAAAATCCTTTATACGCTCATGACCTTGAATCATACTACGCCCCGATTCCACACTGTCCTTCCGCAATCACTCGTTATACATGCTTTATCCTATTCCCTAATATCTTCTGCAAAATCTTATAATCCGCGTTCATCAACACAATCGGCCTATAATTACTCAGCCTGTATCTCCTTTCCCTTCTTCACCAACACTACCACTCCCAGCCCTGCTCCTTGCCCATTTTACCTTCTTGCTTCATGGGTGTTCATCAACCTAACAAGACAACCCTCAACACATCCCAATTTTCCCCTATAAAATTCATTCACAATACCATCCATACCTCGCCTCCCCTACCATTCCATTCACTGCCTCCCTACACTTCACCTCCATAATCTGCCCTCCATTTCCTCCCTATCTTCCTTACTCACTATCTCATGTATTCCATCCAGTATAACATTCATCTCACACTTCCCTAACACACTCCGCATATGTCCTCAAACCATTTATCCACATACACTCCAATCGCTTCAGTTGTTCTAATCCTCTGCCCCGAACGTAATTTCGAACCCCTTCCTCTACAACCATACAATCCACAGTTGTCGCATCTCTCCTCATTCTACATTTACCCAAGACATACTTTGAAGGTCTATCACCCCAAATACATCCTCCATTCGTGCTCTCACCCGATACCCATTGAATCTTTCATTCTGCAATTCCTTCAATTTATCCCTCAAATTCAATATTTCTGCATGTTTTGACGGCCCCCCTTTCATAACAACTATTCAATTGCCCCTCCAGGTATTTTTGTAGCCCATACCTCCAACACGCCTCCTCCTCCCCAACTTCATATGATACTCACGAATACCCACCTTAGCACAATTCTCCCACCAGCCTATCACGTCCTCTATTTCTTACCCCGTTCCCAAAATTCAAGCCACCATGACGCAAAACTTATCCTCCTGTCCTCCCCAACCAATAAACTGGAGTTTAACTTCCAATACCCTTTATACATTTTCGCCACTCCTTCCCAATGCACCTCCGCTAGAACTGCAGATGGTCCGAGAAACCCACGTCCATCGTTTGCACCCTACCTACTCTCACCCCCTTGTCACATACAGTCTATCCAATCTAGCCTCGTACCCCTGTCTCACAAAAGTGTGCTCCACCATGTCCCCCACCCCTACCACATCTCTTAAACCCACAATTCAATAAATCCTCAAAGCTGCTAACACACAACCGCCCCGAGGCTCCACGTCCTTGTTTGATTACACATAAATCCCCCAACTATAGCCACCTCAGCCAAGCCCCCAAAGCATATATCATATAATCATTAACAAAATCATCTTAACCTGTCGCGACTGTTCTGCTGGCTATAGACTCCCAGAAGCTAACTCTCACACCACTCCACTCCCATCCACCTTCACACCCCTACCTCCCCCACTCTTCCCATGCCAATAAAGGGCTCGACATCTGTATAATCACGCCACTCCACCCTTTAACCTCTCCGATGATCCAGCAAACACATGGTACCCATTCAATCGTAACTCGCTTCCACACCTAAAATTATGCTCCGAATAAATCCCACTTGCACACCAAGTCGTCGTAGAGTCCCCTCAACCCACCTCCTCTTCACTCTGCCCTTAACCCATTCACAATAATTGTTACACACTGGAAAATAAATGCGTTGGTTTGCCCTTCGGCTCTGTAAGCGGCGCTGCAGACGATCCCTTACTCCCACTCTTAGTAACACTTTTCCCTCCCTTAATACTGTTCTTACCACCCGCCGTTCCTTTGTAACTTTTCAGTCCCGCCGCGCCGCTGTCACTCAGGTTCTTACATGCCTTCTGTGCAGGGGTTGAAATGTCATCACCATCAGAGGCTGTACCCGCCTCTTACGTGAGCCACTCACCACATCCATACCTCACAACTTTCACTCTGATGTATTTCACACTGACAGTCTTGCTCACCAAGGCCGAACAACCCAACCCATCACACCCCTGGTCAGCCCTTACTCTGACCTCCTGCCCCGCACCTCCATCATCACCCTCACTGGCACTAACAAAGGGTCATTCAATATGTCCTGCAACACCAGCCAGGCAGATCCATACATCCTTCCAATGTTGCTCCACCTCTTCCACCGTCACGGGTCGCTCCACCTCTTCCACCGTCACGGGTCGCTCCACCCCTCTTCCACCGTCACGGGTCGCTCCACCTGTGCCACTGTTGGTAACTTGTGACAGGGCTCCTTCACGCCCCCGACGATGTCGCTCCACAATCTTGATGTCTGCCCTCTTTTTGTACCGGACGGTCCTTCCCATGCTCACCGCATCATCCTCACTGCCCACCAACTGCACCTATGCCTGGTTTCGGCCCACCTTTTCCCATACAGTCTGCCGCAACATGGTCATAAGCACCACATATACGGCATGTATGTCGTTGCCCCATATACGTTACATACACCTGTGACGAAATTCCGTCAGGACCACATAGGACGGTATGGGGTGTCTTAGCGTCATTTTTAACGAGAATGAGCCCTCTGGAAGGCCCTCCAAGGGCCCCTCGGTCCATCTACCAGCCTTTGCCATATGTACAATTCCATATGCACTAAAAAACCTTGCTGATATCCGCCTGGTCCGTTTCAAACGGAACATTCCGTACCCGTACAAAAGTGTACGTACGGGATACGTCCTTCAGACGTACCTGTAGGGTCGAATTCACAGTGTAGATCTTATCCTGATGTTTATCAACAGGTTCTCATAAGCCGTCGCCGTCAGTAGTTTAACAAAGACTCTGTTTACTTCCATTCAAGCCACACCGTAGAGATCAGCCGTGTCAATATCGTATACATCTCGTAGTATCAATGGTAAAACAGTGGCCACAGTCGCTGGTTGTAGTGCCCCAACCACCATATCTATACACACAGTGTTGATCTTCCTTCTGTTGGCTGCCGCCATGTTGGTGAAAACAAAGTTGTCCAAAGTTGCCGCCAGGGGACAGAGCTCAGTGCAGCACACCCGTACGCCTCACGAGCCGGGTGCATAATGCTTTCGACGTTTTAGAGCAGTTTGATGCTTTTCCGACAAAACTCATTTTTTAGCTAAAATACTTAGATTTTCACACTTTTAAATAGAATTTCTACTGCAATTGAAATTTATGGGAAAAGTAAGCAAAATTTTATGATTTTATTTTAGGAAGCTTACTCATAGGTATATTTTATCTAAAAAAATAGTTTTTCAGAAAATCCTTGAAAATGCCTTAAATCGTCAAAAAATGCAATATAATCAAGTTTTATAGCATTTTTTAATATTTATTAATTATTTACATATTTTTAAAAAAATCCTATTAAAAATCTATAATAATCAATATTAATTTAGAATATTTCATAATTTTTTCCAAAAATACATAAAACATTAAAAAGCTCAGAAAAATGTGCTAAAATCGCATTTGATGACATATTTCGACGTTTTAGAGCGGTTTGAGTGCTTTTCTGACAAAACTCATTTTTTAGCTAAAATACTTACATTTTCACACTTTTAAATAGACTTTCTACTGCAATTGAAATTTATGGGAAAAGTAAGCGAAATTTTATGATTTTCTTTTAGGAAGCTTACTCATAGGTATATTTTATCTAAAAAAATATTTTTTCAGAAAATTCTTGAAAATGCCTTAAATCGTCAAAAAATGCAATAAAATCAAGTTTTATAGCATTTTTGAATATTTATAAATTATTTACATATTTTTAAAAAATCCCATTAAAAATCTATAAAAATCAATATTTTTATAGAATATTTCTTAATTTTTTCGAAAAATACATGAAACATTAAAAAGCTCAGAAAAATGTGCTAAAATCGCATTTTATGGCATATTTCGACGTTTTAGAGCGGTTTGATGCTTTTCTGACAAAACTCATTTTTTAGCTAAAATACGTTGATTTTCACACTTTTAAATAGAATTTCTATTGCAATTGAAATTTATAGGAAAAGTAAGCAAAATTTTATGATTTTCTATTAGGAAGCTTACTCATAGGTATATTTTATCTAAAAAAATAGTTTTTCACAAAATCCTTGAAAATGCCCTAAATCGTCAAAAAATGCAATAAAATAACGTTTTATAGCATTTTTGAATATTTAATAATTATTTACATATTTTTAAAAAATCATATTAAAAATCTATAAAAATCAACATTAATTTAGAATATTTCATATTATTTTCCAAAAATACATGAAACATTAAAAAGCTCAGAAAAATGTGCTAAAATCGTATTTTATTGCATATTTCGACGTTTTAGAACGGTTTGAGTGCTTTTCTGACAAAACTCATTTTTCAACTAAAATACTTAGATTTTCACACTTTTAAATAGAATTTCTACTGCAATTGACAACTATGGGAAAAGTAAGCAAATTTTTTTATTTTCTTTTAGGAAGCTTACTCACAGGTATATTTTATCTAAAAAAATAGTTTTTCAGAAAATCCTTGAAAATGTCTTAAATCGTAAAAAAATGCAATAAAATCAAGTTTTATAGCATTTTTTAATATATATAAATTATTTCATATTTTTAAAAAATCCTATTAAAAATCTATAAAAATCAATATTTTTATAGAATATTTCATATTATTTTCGAAAAATACATGAAATATAAAAAAGCTCAGAAAATGTGCTAAAATCGTATTTTATTGCATATTTCGACGTTTTAGAGCGGTTTGAGTGGTTTTCTGGCAAAACTCATTTTTTAGCTAAAATACTTACATTTTCACACTTTTAAATAGAATTTCTACGGCAATTGAAATTTATGGGAAAAGTAAGCAAAATTTTATGATTTTCTTTTAGGAAGCTTACTCATAGGTATATTTTATCTAAAAAAAGTAGTTTTTCACAAAATCCTTGAAAATGCTATAAATCGTCAAAAAATGCAATAAAATCAAGTTTTATAGCATTTTTGAATATTTATTAATTATTTACATATTTTTAAAAAATCCCATTAAAAATCTATAAAAATCAATATTAATTTAGAATATTTCATATTATTTTCCAAAAATACATGAAACATTAAAAAGCTCAGAAAAATGTGCTAAAATCGCATTTGATGACATATTTCGACGTTTTAGAGCGGTTTGAGTGCTTTTCTGGCAAAACTCATTTTTTAGCTAAAATACTTACATTTTCACACTTTTAAATAGAATTTCTACTGCAATTGAAATTTATGGGAAAAGTAAGCAAAATTTTATGATTTTCTTTAGGAAGCTTACTCATAGGTATATTTTATCTAAAAAATAGTTTTCAGAATATCCTTGAAAATGCTTAAATCGTCAAAATGCAATAAAATCAAGTTTTATAGCATTTTTGAATATTTATTAATTATTTACATATTTTTAAAAATCCCATTAAAAATCTATAAAAATCAATATTTTTATAGAATATTTCATATTATTTTCGAAAAATACATGAAACATTAAAAGCTCAGAAAATGTGCTAAAATCGTATTTTATTGCATATTTCGACGTTTTAGAGCGGTTTGATGCTTTTCTGCAAAACTCATTTTTAGCTAAAATACTTAGATTTTCACACTTTTAAATAGAATTTCTACTGCAATTGAAATTTATGGGAAAAGTAAGCAAAATTTTATGATTTTCTTTAGGAAGCTTACTTAAGGTATATTTTATCTAAAAATAGTTTTTCAGAAAAATCCTTGAAAATGCCTTAATCGTCAAAAATGCAATAAAATCAAGTTTTATAGCATTTTAATATTTTTTAATTATTTACATATTTTTAAAAATCCCATTAAAAATCTATAAAAATCAATATTTTATAGAATATTTCATATTATTTTCAAAAAATACATGAAACATTAAAAAGCTCGAAAAATGTGCTAAAATCGTATTTTATTGCATATTTCGACGTTTTAGAGCGGTTTGAGTGTTTCTGGCAAAACTCATTTTTAGCTAAAATACTTAATTTTCCCTTTAAATAAATTTCTACTCAATTGAAATTTTGGGAAAAGTAAGAAAATTTTATGATTTTCTTTAGGAAGTTTACTATAGGTATATTTATCAAAAAATAGTTTTCTAAAATCCTTGAAAATCTTAATGTCAAAAATGCAATAAAATCAAGTTTATAGATTTTGAATATTTATGATTATTATATTTTAAAAACCCATTAAATCTTAAAATCAATATTTTTAGAATATTTCATATTTTTTCAAAATACATGAAACTTTAAAAAAGCTCAGAAAAATGTGCTAAAATCGATTTTTTTGCATATTTCGACGTTTTAAGCGGTTTGAGTGTTTTCGGGCAAAACTCTTTTTTTAGCTAAAATATTTAATTTTCACACTTTTAAATAGAATTTCTACTGCAATTAAAATTTTATGGGAAAAGTAAGGGAAATTTTTTTTTTTTTTTTTTTTTTTTTTTTTTTTTTTAAAAAAAAAAAAAAAAAAAAAAAAAAAAAATTAAATAAAAATCAATATTTTAAGAATATTTCATATTTTTCAAAATACATGAAACATAAAAGCCAAAAATGTCTAAAATCGATTTTATCATATTTCGACGTTTTAGAGCGGTTTGATGTTTTCGCAAAACTCATTTTTACTAAATACTTAATTTTCAACTTTTAAATAGAATTTACTGCAATTGAAATTTATGGAAAAGTAGCAAAATTTTATGATTTTCTTTAGAAGCTTACTATAGGTATATTTTATCTAAAAATATTTTTCAGAAATTCTTGAAATGCTTAATGTCAAAAATGAATAAATCAAGTTTTAACATTTTGAATATTATAATTATTTACATATTTTTAAAAATCCCATTAAAAATCTATAAAAATCAATATTTTTATAGAATATTTCATATTATTTTCGAAAAATACATGAAACATTAAAAACTCAGAAAATGTGCTAAAATCGTATTTAGATATTTCGACGTTTTAGATTTGAGGCTTTCTGGAAACTCATTTTTAGCTAAATACTTAGATTTTCACACTTTAAATAAATTTCTACTGCAATTAAATTTATGGAAAAGTAAGCAAAATTTTGATTTTCTTTAGGAAGCTTACTATAGGTATATTTATCAAAATTTTTTTAAAACCTTGAAAATGCTTGATTCAAAATGCATAAAATAAGTTTTAGCATTTTGAATATTTATATTATTTACATATTTTAAAATCCATTAAAAATCTAAAAAATCAATATTTTTAGAATATTTCATTTTTTCAAAATACATGAAACATTAAACTAAAAATTAAAATCGTATTTATTGCATATTTCGACGTTTAAAGGTTGAGTGTTTTTCAAAACTCATTTTAGTAAATACTAATTTTCACACTTTAAATGAATTTCTACTGAATAAATTTAAAGTAAATTTTATTTTTTTAAAAAATAATTTTTCAAAAATTTTCCGTGAAAATCCTTGAATCGTCAAAATGCAATAATACGTTTTAAAAATTTTGAATATTTTAATTATTTAATATTTTTAAAAAATCCATTAAAATATAAAAATCAAATTTTTAGAATATTTCATATTATTTAAAATACATAAAATAAAAAGCTAGAAAATGTCTAAAATCGATTTAGCATATTTGACGTTTTAGAGGGTTTGATGCTTTTCCAAAACTATTTTAGTAAATACTTACATTTTCACACTTTAAATAGAATTTACTGCAATTGAATTTATGGAAAAGTAAGCAAAATTTTATGATTTTCTTTAGAACTTACCAAGTATATTTTATCTAAAATAGTTTTCAGAAAACCTGAAATGCTTAATCGTCAAAAAGAATAAAATAAGTTTTATAGCATTTTAATATTAAATTATTTCATATTTTTAAAAATCCATTAAAAACAAAAATCAAATTTTATAGAATATTTCATATTATTTCGAAAATACATGAAA
>WNWK01040292.1:0-17046 GCA_009830355.1 Cherax destructor | reverse complement strand
ACGGAGAAGGCATTCGATGTTTCCACAGCAGTCTCTTTCTTCTTCATCGTTTCTAACTCTCCATTCGTTTTCTTGATCTTCAACTTCGTTCCTTGAAGTCCGGCCACTGCCCAGGTTCCCTTCTTGACCTGAGGACTCACAACAGGAGGACTACTACGAATCCTCTTGTTTTCCTCCGTCAATCGCCGAATCTCAAGCTTCGCTACCCTCAATTCCTCCTTAAGCTGCTGGTAAAGTTGCTCAATGGACGGCATCTTGGTTCACTTCACAGAGCAAAAGTGATTCAGTCCACAGAGAACCCTAGACACGTCCTCTCTGAGCTAAGAACAGATCACCTCAGCTAAGAACAGATCACCTCTGCTAAGAACAGATCACCTCTGACTAAGAACAGATCACCTCTGACTAAGAACAGATCACCTGAACCTATTGCCAAGAAACTTCTTCATTGCTTTCCCACATAGAACTTAAGAATGGAACACTGCAGAAGGACTACCCATATACTGTTGGTGTTGGTGGGTTGGTTTTGACATGGACCTGCCAAGTATGGGCCAGTAGGCCTGTTGCAGTGTTCCTCCTTTCTTATGTTCTTATACTTGTACAATCTCTTTTTATATTACCCAAAGTTGTAACTATCACCCTACTTTGAAGACTGACCCAACTTTCTCCACCTGACTAAATCCTATAAATACTCATGTTCCTCCTTTTCCAGGTAGATCTGTTTGTGACTCGATAAAGCCCACTGCGTGGGCGAAACGTTGTCAATAAAGGATCACATTATACTGCTTATGTGTTTATTTTTCCATTGTGTGTGTATTTTATACCATTTATTTTCACTCTTCATCCTACTTCCTCCTGATTAAAATCAAAATAATAATTAATATGGAGTTATAAGGATACGTTTTGTGAGTTTGATGAAGATCTCGACTGTTTACAATTGGAGATCCTCCCTATTGCTTGCTGGAATACATATATCAACTTGAAATATAATATCTTTCAACCAAATACACTAAAATGAAGGAAGTTTTGTGACATTAAATACCAGGAGCAGAAGTTTTTATATTAACCCCCAGGAGGAGGATATTCTTCGATATTAACCCCCAGGAGGAGGATATTCTCCGATATTAACCTCCAGGAAGAGAGTACTCTTTGATATTAACCCCCAGGAGAAAAATATTCTTTGACATTAACCCCCAAAGAGAAGAATATTCTTCGAAAAAAAAACCAAAGGAGGAGAGTATTCTCTGAAATTAAAACCCAGGAGGAGGATATTCTTTGATATTAACCCCCAGGAGGACAATACTCTTTGATATTAACCCCCAGGAGTAGGATATTCTTTGATATATACCCAGTAGAAGAATATTCTTCGATATTAACCCCCAGGAGGAGAGTACTCTTTGATATTAACCCCCAAAGAGAAGAATATTGTTCGATAAAAACTCAAAGGAGGAGAGTATTCTTTGAAATTAACCCCCAGGAAAAGAGTATTCTTTCATACTAATCCCCAGGAAGATACACACACAAACACACAAAATATTACCTTGCTTACACTCCAACAGCACGTCAAGTCTTAAAAAAACATTTGTCTCCATTCACTCCTATCTAACACACTCACGCATGTTTGATGGAAGTCCAAGCCCTCGCACACAAAACCTCCTTTACTCCCTCCCTCCAACCTTTCATAGGCCGACCTCTTCCCCACCTTCCCTCCACTACAGATTTATATACTCTCGAAGTCATTCTAATTTATTCCATTCTCTCTACATGTCCGAACCACCTCAACAACCCCTCCTCAGCCCTCTGGATAATAGTTTTGGTAATCCAGCACCTCCTCCTAATTTCCAAACTACGAATTCTCTGCATTATATTCACACCACACATTGCCCTCAGACATGACATCTCCACTGCCTCCAGCCTTCTCCTCGTTGCAACATTAACCACCCATGCTTCACACCCTTATAAGAGTGTTGATATAACTATACTCTCATTCATTCCCCTCTTTGCTTCCACGGACAAAGTTCTTTGTCTCCACAGACTCCTAAGTACACCACTCACCCTTTTTCCCTCATCAATTCTATGATTCACCACATCCTTCATAGACCCATCTGCTGATACATCCACACCTAAATATCTGAATACATTCACGTCCTCCAATCTGATATCCAATCTATACATTTATGGAGATATAATGTACAAAAGTGTGATCTCCGTTCCTCTATTGTTATTATGAATAACTTTATTATGATGGGCGGAATCATTTTACAATAAAGTTACTTCACGATGCATAAAAATCAGAATGATACAATTTTTTTTAACACGTCGGCCGTTTTCCACCTGTCTTTGCAGAGTCGCTCAGATACAACATTTCAGAAGTCCCTCCAAACTACCAATATCCCAGCCCCCTCCTTTAAAGTGCAGGCATTGTACTTCCCATTTCTACGACTCTAGTCCGGCTAACCGGTTTCCCTGAATCCCTTCACAAAATATTACCCTGCTCACACTCCAGCAGCTCGACAGGTCCCAAAAACCATTCGTCTCCATTCACTCCTTCCCCAACAGATTTATACGCTCTCCAAGTCAATCTAATGTGATCCATTCTCTCTAAATGACCAAACCACCTCAACAACCCCTCTTCAGCCCTCTGACTAATACTTTTAGTAACTCCACACCTCCTAATTTCCACACTCCGAATTTTCTGCATAATATTTACACCACACATTGCCCTTAGACAGGACATCTCCACTGCCTCCAGCCTCCTCCTCGCTGCAGCATTTACAAACGAAGCTTCACACCCATATAAGAGTGTTGGTACGACTATACTTTCGTACATTCCCTTCTTTGCCTCCATGGATAACGTTTTTTGTCTCCACAGATACCTCAACGCACCACTCACCTTTTTTCCTTCATCACTTCTATAGTTAACCTCATCCTTCATAAACCCATCCGCTGACACGTCAACTTCCAAATATCTGAAAACATTTACCTCTTCCATAATCCCTCTCTCCAATATGATATCCAATTTTTCTTTATTTAAATCGTTTGATTCCCTCATCACCTTACTCTTATCTATGTTCACTTTCAACTTTCTACCTTTACACACCCTCCCAAACTCGTCCACTAACCTTTGCAACTTTTCTTTAGAATCTCCCAAAACGCAGAAAAAAATTATACAAATAAGGTACCTTATTTGTGTCATTAAGAGAGAAGTAAATAATGAATCTGAATGTCACAGGAATTCAGTTAGAAGTTTGAATAGATCTATAAATCACTATGATGATACGACTGTTTATAAGCATATTTATGGAACAACTTGCAGTGTAATCACATTGACTGATATTGGTTGGTTACATGTGCTTGTGGCAACTTGTACACTGATGATGATCAAACTAAATGCAATATATGTGGTCAGCTTTATTGTTACACTCTTTATTGTTACACTCGATTGTCTCGATTGTATCACTATGTGGGCCAAATATTAACTTCTGTCTGGTTGTCAGAAATCTCGCCAATATCATAGCAAACCAACTTAATATGGTCCAGCTGAGAGTCCTTAAGCTGACTACTGCTTGTTTTTCTCAATTTGTACTTGTTACAGGTAGCTTGCAGAGACTGGGTTACCAGGGTTGCCTTTGGGCTGAAAAAAACTAAGATGTTGGAAACACCTGCTGGTCCACAGACAGCTTCATAACAGGACTGGCTTACCGACGGCTGGATCTGCATAAAACCTGCCACTTCTCGCCTAAACAGTTCGGAAGAATGCGACCGGCAGCAAGAGCAAAGCCTACATGTTGACGGGAACTGGCTTAACAAAGCCATAACACTCCTGGCTTCGTGTAGATGTGGTGACCGTTAATTAATACTACCACCAGAGTTAATATTACCAAAACCAGAGTTAATACTACTACCACAAGAGTTAATACTACCACCAGAGATAATATTACCACCTCCAGAGTTAATACTACCACCAGAGTTAATAATGATAAATTAGACACATATGCAACACTTGGGTATCTTTATTGAGGAAACCTTCGCCACACAGTGGCTTCATCAGTCCAATACAAAGTAGAAAGTTGTAAGGAGAGGATGAGTTTGAGGTAATCAGTCCCTCGGCCTGGAGTCGATGTGTTCAGTCCATCAATCTTGTAGTAAGTACAGCATAAGGCAATAGGAGTTGCTTATATACTGTAGATAGGTGAGGCGAAGCAGGAGGAGGCGGGGTCATAGTGGTACCATCCACTAGTCGAAGAAGGTCTTCGTCCAAAGGTTGGACAAATGTTGAAGAATCCGTTTGTATCAAGATCCCAAGATGTTGCTGTGTCAGACAGGATGTAGATGAATGGTTCAGAGAACCGACAAGTTGATAAATTAGACACATATGCAACACTTGGGTATCTTTATTGACCCAAGTGTTGCATATGTGTCTAATTTATCAACATGTCGGTTCTCTGAACCATTCATCTACAGAGTTAATATTACCACCACCAGAGTTAAAACGACCACCAGTGTTAATACTACCACCACTAGAGTTAATACTACAACCACCAGAGTTAATACTACCACCAGAGTTAATACTACCACAAGAGTTAATACTACCACAACTAGAGTTAATACTACCACCATAGTTAATATTACCACCACAAGAGTTAATAATATCACCACCAGAGTTAATACTACCACCATAGTTAATATTACCACCACCAGAGTTAAAACGACCACCAGAGTTAATACTACCACCTCTAGAGTTAATGCTACCACCAGAGTTAATACTACCACAAGAGTTAATACTACCACCACTAGAGTTAATACTACCACCATAGTTAATATTACCACCACAAAAGTTAATAATATCACCACCAGAGTTTATACTACCACCATAGTTAATATTACCACCACCAGAGTTAAAACGACCACCAGAGTTAATACTACCACCTCTAGAGTTAATACTACCACCAGAGTTAATACTACCACAAGAGTTAATACTACCACTACAAGAGTTAATACTACCATCATAGTTAATATTACCACCACCAGAGTTAATACTACCACCACCAGAGTTAATAATATCACCACCAGAGTTAATACTACCACCAGAGTTAATATTACCACCACTAGAGTTAATACTACCACCAGAGTTAATATTACCACCACCAGCGTTAATAATATCACCACCAGAGTTAATACTACCACCAGAGTTAATATTACCACCACCAGAGTTAAAACGACCACCAGAGTTAATACTACCACCACTAGAGTTAATAATACCACCAGAAATAATACTACAACCACTAGAGTTAATACTACCACCAGAGTTAATACTACCACAAGAGTTAATACTACCACTACAAGAGTTAATACTACCATCATAGTTAATATTACCACCACCAGTGTTAATACTACCACCACCAGAGTTAATAATATCACCACCAGAATTAATATTACCACCACAAGAGTTAATGCTACCACCACTAGAGTTAATACTATCACCAGAGTTGATAATATCACCACCAGAGTTAATACTACCACCAGAGTTAATATTACCATCACCAGAGTTAAAACGACCACCATGGTTAATACTACCACCACTAGAGTTAATACTACCAACACCAGAGTTAATACTACCACCAGAATTAATACTACCACAAGAGTTAATACTACCACCACTAGAGTTAATACTACCACCAGAGTTAATATTACCACCACCAGAGTTAATACTACCACCACCAGAGTTAATAATATCACCACCAGAGTTAATACTACCACCAGAGTTAATATTACCACCACAAGAGTTAATGCTACCACCACTAGAGTTAATACTACCAACAGAGTTAATATTACCACAACTAGAGTTAATACTACTACCACTAGAGTTAATACTACCACAACCAGAGTTAATACTACCACCAGAGATAATAGTACCACCTCCAGAGTTAATACTGCCACGAGAGATAATATTACCACCTCCAGAGTTAATACTACCACCAGAGTTAATATTACCACCACCAAAGTTAATACGACCACCACTAGAGTTAATGCTACCACCACTAGAGTTAATGCTACCACCAACAGAGTTAATACTACCACCAGAGATAATAGTACCACGTCCAGAGTTAATACTACCACCAGAGTTAATATTGCTACCACAAGAGTTAATACTACCACCACTAGAGTTAATACTACCACCACCAGAGTTAATACTACCACCAGAGTTAATACTACCACTAGAGTTAATACTACCACCACTAGAGTTAATACTACCACCACCAGAGTTAATATTACCACCACCAGACTTAATACTACCACCACCAGAGTTAATACTACCACCAGAGTTAATACTACCACCAGAGTTAATATTACCACCACCAAAGTTAATACTACCACCGCCAGAGTTAATATTACTACCACTAGAGTTAATATTGCAACCAGTAGTGTTAATATTATCACCACCAGAGTTAATACTACCACCAGAGTTAGTATTACCATCACCAGAGTTAATACTACCACAACCAGAGTTGTAAACAGCCTATGCTGCCTGTTAGTTTCATATCTCGCGGCACTACGGTGCTACCCTCTTTAGGCCTGCTGAGGTCAGTGGGACTCGATGCCCACTCAGCCTCACTACCACGGCTTCCATCCCAGGACTAACGGTGACAGCGGAGTCAACGGCAGAATGAGCTTTGTTCTCGGGGTGGAGGGGGCCTGCCAGCCGACGTCGCCAGTCATTAGCATCCGTGCTCATCCAACCCACCTGCTGGCCTATAATCACCTGTTACTCCCAGCGTCTCGTCGGTACCTGAGACAGATCTTCGTCCTTGATTTTTCCACAAAATCGGGACATTGGTGTCACGGCGTCAACTCCAGCCTTCGTAGTCACGTGTGCATTCATCTCCTACTCTACAGCTCTCCAGCGCTCTCCAGCACCCTTCTTCTGCGTCCAGTAGCGTCCCTTCGCCCTTCTCAAGCTACACGACGGGAGGTGAGGTCGTTTTTGTGTTGTGTTGGTTCCGTGTGTCCACGTGAGTTAACCTCAGAATGCAGCTACCCGCCTAGCCCTAAGCCACGCCAGTCCACACCACCAGTTTCCTCGGAGGCATGGGTTCGTATTCCTAAACCTGTCTCCCTAGAACGCAGGCGGGAGAGATACATTATCATATACACTTGGTAAATTCTAGAGGGATTAGTACCAAACTTGCACACGAGAGTCACTCCCTACGAAAGCAAAAGACTCGGCAGGCGATGTAACATCCACCCAATGAAAAGCAGGGGTGCCACTAGCACGTTGAAGGACAACACAATAAATGCCAACGGCCCAAGACTGTTCAACTGCCTCCCAGCATACATCAGGGGGATTACCAACAAACCCCTGGCTGTCTTCAAGCAGGCACTGGACAGGCACCTAAAGTCGGTACCTGACCAACCGGGCTGTGGTTCGTACGTTGGACTGCGTGCGGCCAGCAGTAACAGCCTGGTTGATCAGGCTCTGATCCAGGATGAAGCCTGGCCACGGACCGGGCCGCAGGGGCGTTGAACCCTGGAACTCTCTCCAGGTATACTCCAGGTATACTGTAATTGCTGTTATTCTGTTGAACAGCAGTTTGGTGCCAAACGGGTAGCTTAGGTTGTAGAGATACGGCCGTAGACTAGATTGGTTTTATTAGATGAAGGAATGAGTACACAACGGGCAGAGTGTGAGGGGACCCGAAAGCCAGACCTCTGTGGGGTAGGATGTTAGTCCTGGGATGGAAGCCGTGGTAGTGAAGCTGAGTGGGCATCGAGTCCCACTGACTTCAGCAGGCCTAAAGAGGGCAGCACCGTAGTGCCGCGAGATATGAAACTAACAGGCAGCATAGGCTGTCTACATTCGCTCGGCCACCTACCGCGCGTCGTCTCGACATGACAATACTGGTGGGCACGAAGGTGTGAAAGAGAAATACATGCAATAGTTAACCCAGGGGGAAATGGCTTTCGGGTCCCCGCACACTATGCCCGTTGTGAACTCACTCCTTCGTCTAATAAAGCTAATCTTGTCTACTACCGTATCTCTGCAACCTACGCTACTCCTTCGGCACTAAACCGCTGTTCAACAGAATAACAGCAATTACAGAGTTAATACTACCACAAGAGTTAATATTACCACATCCAGAGTTAATACTACAACCAGAGTTAATACTACCACCAGAGTTAATACTACCACCATAGTTAATATTACCACCACTATAATTAATACTACCACCAGAGTTAATATTACCACCATCTGAGTTAATACGACCACCAGAATTAATACTACCACCACTAGAGTTAATACTACCACCACCAGAGTTAATACTAACACCACCAGAGTTAATACTGCTACCAGAGTTAATACTACCACCAGAGTTAATACTCCCACCAGAGTTAACACTACCACCACCAGAGTTAATTTTGCCACCACCAGAGTTAATACTAGCACCAGGGTTAATATTACCACCACCAGAGTTAATATTATCACCACCAGAGTTAATACTACCACCAGAGTTAATATTACCACCACCAGAGTTAATACTACCACTACCTCCAGTGTTAATACTACCACCACCAGAGTTAATATTACCACCACCAGAGTTAATACTACCACCACCAGAGTTAATGCTACCACCAGAGATAATATTACCACCACCAGAGTTAATAAGACCACCAGAGGTAATATTACCACCACCAGAGTTAATACTACCACCAGAGTTAATACTACCACCAGAGTTAATACTACGACCACCAGAGTTAATATTACCACCACCAGAGTTAATATTACCACCACCAGAGTTAATACGACCACCACAGTTATTACTACCACCACCAGAGTTAATACTACCACTAGAGTTAATACTACCACCAGAGTTAATACTTCCAACAGAGTTAATACTACCACCACCACAGTTAATACTACTACCACCACCAGAGTTAATACTACCACCACCAGAGCTTGAGAAAGCTCCTGAAGAGCGAAACGTTGCCACAATAAAATGTCACATTAGTTGCATTTGTGTCCTTTTACTTAACATATTGTCGGTAATTCTACCAATATTATTACAGAGTTAATACTACCACTAAAGTTATCTCTGGTGTTAGTTTTAATTAACAGTCATCATTTCTACTCCAAGACTAGGCAAGCTCAAGCACAGCTGCTGTGACGTAAACCAGAGACATCTTCCACACCCAATACAAGCCATTAACACACTCTTAATTCGCCTAAAGTGTACACATACACTGACACCCTTTGCTAAGTGTGTAAGGAATCCTGGATATACAAATACACAGCTTGCTTTGCCGTCGTTTAGTGAGGATAGTATGTGGAGACCGATAGCCATCGTTTATCCTGGATCGTTTTCCTATTGAACCTGAGTGACCCGAGCATCAGGGAGCAGGTGAAGCTGCCCGGGTATGTGCAGGCACAGGCAGGTTAATCGTTGAAGGCAGTAAACAATGAGGCAAAGTAATTCACATGCATTACTGGCTAAATGTCGTTACTGTCAGTTGGATGGTAGAGGAGGACTGGTGGAGGTGGGATGGTGGACGTGGTCTTGTACAGTGGTAACGTGGTCTTGCTCAGTGGTGACGTGGTCTTGTACAGTGGTAACGTGGTCTTGCTCAGTGGTGACGTGGTCTTGTACAGTGGTAACGTGGTCTTGCTCAGTGGTGACGTGGTCTTGTACAGTGGTAACGTGGTCTTGCTCAGTGGTGACGTGGTCTTGTACAGTGGTAACGTGGTCTTGCTCAGTGGTGACGTGGTCTTGTACAGTGGTAACGTGGTCTTGCTCAGTGGTGACGTGGTCTAGTACAATGGTAACGTGGTCTTGCTCAGTGGTGACGTGGTCTTGTACAATGGTAACGTGGTCTTTCTCAGTGGTAACGTGGTTTTTCTCAGTGGTAACGTGGTCTTGTATAGTGGTAACGTGGTCTTTCTCATTGGTGACGTGGTCTTGTACAATGGTAACGTGGTCTTGTACAGTGGTAACGTGGTCTTGTACAATGGTAACCTGGTCTTGCTCCTGTGAAGACGTTACTAGTGCTCTCGGTTCTTAGCTTACTGGGATTGTGATGTTGACTTTCCCTCGACTATGAGCACCGATATCTTCAGCTTAAGGAAGAATTAATGGAAACTAGAAGAGAGATTCAACAACTGAAAGATATGTGCAACGATTATCCCAGGAACGTCATCGAGAACAGCCGTGTTAATAATCGAACCAACGTCTGGATGCTGGTTAGAATGGAAAGAATGAAGCTAAAGCTAAGGAAGGTCCAGGAGACTGCTGGCAGACGAGTGTGAGTTGATGACCCTACACACCCCAGCAAAGACCATCCCAATGAAGACCGTTGAGAACATCATGAAGAACACTGCCAGTGAAGGTAAGAATATTGTTTAGTTGGAGACAGTGAGGTTAAGTTTATGGACAGGGCTTTTTGTCTTAGAGATAGGAAAAGGAGGCGTGATTTTCTGGGTCAGGGATTGAGGATACTGTTAGCCGTCTGGACAACATTATGAGAGCTAATGGGAACAATCCTATTATGTCTCAGTGCTGGAGGCAACGATGTTGGCAGACGTGGGAACGAGGACCTGTAATAAGAACATAAGAACATAAGAATGGAGGAACACTGCAGAAGGCCTACTGGCCCATACAAGGCAGGTCCTTATCAAAACCACCACTACCTAAGAATTTATTCCCGTACTCACGACACAAATCAAACCCAGCCCCTCCCACTCATATTTGTCCAATCTCTTTTAAAGCCACCCAAGGTCCTAGCCTCTATCACAGTACTCGGAAGATTGTTCCACGCATCTACAACTCTGTTCGAAAACCAGTACTTGCCTATGTCCTTTCTAAATCTAAATTTATCCAATTTAAATCCGTTATTTCTGGTTCTTACTTGGTTCGATATCCTCAGTATTTTATTAATATCTCCTTTGTTTATGCCTATCATCCACTTGTACACCTCGATGATATCTCCTCATTCTACGTCTCTCCAGAGAGTGGAGATTCAACGCTCTAAGTCTATCTTCATACGGGAGATTTCTTATACTGTAAATCATTTTAGTCATTCTTCTTTGTATGTTCTCCAATGAATCTATATCCATCCTGTAGTAAGGAGACCAAAACTGAGCTGCATAATCCAAATGAGGTCTCACTAGTGATGTATAGAGCTATAAAATAACTTTTGGACTTCTGTTGCTTATACTTCTTGAAATAAATCCTAGTAATCTGTTAGCCTTATTGCGCACACTTAGGCACTGTTGTCTTGGCTTTAGATTCCTGCTTACCATGACTCCCAAGTCTTTTTCACATTCTGTATGATCAAGCTCTACTTCACCTAGTTTATAAATTCGAGGTATATTTTCATTACCAAGGACTAGTACCTTACACTTGTCCACATTGAACTTCATCTGCCACTTTTGAGACCAAGACATTAATTTGTCCAAATCCTCCTGGAGTTCACTGGTATCCTCCTCAGAATGAATCATACGGCCTATTTTTGTATCATCAGCAAATTTACTCATGTCACTTGCAATTCCTTCATCAAGGTCATTTATGTAAATTATGAACAACAATGGGCCTAAAACTGATCCTTGTGGAACGCCACTAGTGACTAATCCCCATTCAGATTTGACCCCATCACTGACATTAAGAGGGACGTTAAAAAGGGAATAAGAAAAGCTAAACGGGACTATGAAATTAAAGTTGCTAGGGATTCAAAAACTAACCCAAAAAGTTTTTTCCAGGTTTATAGAACAAAAGTTAGGGATAAGATAGGTCCCCTTAAAAATAACTTTGGGCATCTTACTGACAAGGAGAATGATATGTGCTCTATTTTTAATAATTATTTTCTCTCGGTTTTCACACAGGAAGACATTAATAATATCCCAGTAATTAATTTTTACAGAGGCCCAGAAGAAGATAAATTATGTAATATCACAGTCACTAGCGAAATGATTATGGAACAGCTGGACCGACTGAAACAAAATAAATCGCCGGGTCCTGATGAGCTTTTTGCAAGGGTTCTTAAGGAATGCAAAATGGAACTCTGTGAACCAATATCTAACATTTTTAATTTATCTCTTCAAACAGGTGTAGTGTCTGATATGTGGAAGATGGCTAATGTAATTCCTATTTTTAAAGCAGGGGACAAGTCACTACCGTCAAACTACCGCCCAATAAGCCTGACCTCAATTGTAGGCAAATTACTAGAGTCAATTATAGCTGATATTATTAGAAGCCATCTAGATAACCATAATTTGATTAATGATACCCAGCATGGATTCCCGAGGAGCCGTTCCTGCCTATCTAATTTATTAACCTTCTTCAGTAAAGCTTTTGAGGCTGTTGATCACGATAAAGAATTCGATATTGTTTATTTAGACTTTAGTAAGGCTTTTGATAGAGTACCGCACCAGAGACTGTTAAAGAAAGTGGCAGCTCATGGCATTGGGGGAAAAGTGCTGTCATGGATCGAGTCATGGCTCACCAATAGGAAGCAGAGAGTGTGCATAAATGGGGTTAAATCCGAATGGGGACTTGTAACAAGTGGTGTTCCACAGGGATCAGTCTTAGGCCCATTGTTATTTATAATATATATCAATGACCTTGATGAGGGAATTACTAGTGATATGAGCAAATTCGCGATGACACGAAGATAGGTAGGATAATTGATTCAAACATAGATGTCATAGAACTTCAGGAAGATTTAGACAAACTTAATTCGTGGTCAGAAAAGTGGCAGATGCAGTTCAATGTAGATAAATGCAAGGTTCTGAAGCTCGGGAGTGTCCATAACCCAAGCACTTATAAGTTAAATAACGTAGAACTTAGCCATACAGATTGCGAGAAGGACTTGGGGGTGATGGTAAGCAGCAACCTTAAACCAAGACAGCAATGCCTAAGCGTACGTAATAAGGCAAATAGATTACTGGGATTTATATCAAGAAGTGTTAGCAACAGAAGTCCAAAGGTTATATTACAGCTTTATACATCATTAGTAAGGCCTCACCTAGATTACGCAGCTCAGTTCTGGTCTCCATATTACAGAATGGACATAAATTCGTTAGAAAACATTCAGCGTAGAATGACTAAATTAATACATAGCATTAGAAATCTTCCTTACGAAGAAAGATTGAAGACCCTAAAATTACATTCACTTGTAAGACGTAGAATGAGGGGAGACATGATCGAGGTATACAAGTGGAAAATGGGTATTAACAAAGGGGATATAAATAAGGTCTTGAGGATATCTCTCCAAGAGAGAACCCGCAATAATGGATTCAAGTTAGATAAGTTTAGATTTAGAAAGGATATAGGAAAGTATTGGTTTGGAAATAGGGTAGTTGATGAGTGGAACAGTCTGCCTAGTAGGGTTATTGAAGCTAGGACCTTGGGTAGTTTCAAATTTAGGTTGGATAAATTCATGAGTGAGAGGGGTTGGATTTGATAGGTAGGATAATCGATTCAGACGTAGATGTCAGTGAACTACAGGAGGATTTAGACAAACTCAATTCCTGGTCAGAAAAATGGCAGATGCAGTTCAATGTAGATAAATGCAAAGTTCTTAAGCTGGGGAGTGTCTATAACCCAAGCACTTATAAGTTAAATAACGTAGAACTTAGCCATACAGATTGCGAGAAGGACTTAGGGGTGATGGTAAGCAGCAACCTTAAACCAAGACAGCAATGCCTAAGCAACAGAAGTCCAGAGGTTATATTACAGCTTTATACATCATTAGTAAGGCCTCACCTAGATTACGCAGCTCAGTTCTGGTCTCCATATTACAGAATGGACATAAATTCGTTAGAAAACATTCAGCGTAGAATGACTAAATTAATACATAGCATTAGAAATCTTCCTTACGAAGAAAGATTGAAGACCCTTAAATTACATTCACTTGTAAGACGTAGAATGAGGGGAGACATGATCGAGGTATACAAGTGGAAAATGGGTATTAACAAAGGGGATATAAATAAGGTCTTGAGGGTATCTCTCCAAGAGAGAACCCGCAATAATGGATTCAAGTTAGATAAGTTTAGATTTAGAAAGGATAAAGGAAAGTATTGGTTTGGAAATAGGGTAGTTGATGAGTGGAACAGTCTGCCTAGTAGGGTTATTGAAGCAAGGACCTTGGGTAGTTTTAAATTTAGGTTGGATGAATTCATGAGTGAAAGGGGTTGGATTTGATTGGGAATTGCACATGAGTAAATAAAATTATCAAAGCTTATTTCTTGGGTAGCATAGAAAATTAGGTTGAACAAATATTCTGTTAGTGGGATGGAATGTGAAGGACCTGCCTAGTATGGGCCAACAGGCCTGCTGCAGTGTTTCTCCTTTCTTATGTTCTTATGAGTGGGACTCGCGCATGAGTGGGTAGAATTGTCAAAGCTTATTTCTTGGGTAGCATTGAAAATTGGGTTGAGCAAATATTCTGTTAGTGGGACGGATTGTGAAGGACCTGCCTAGTATGGGCCAACAGGCCTGCTGCAGTGTTCCTCCTTTCTTATGTTCTTATGTAAGCCATGCCTCTATCCATGCTAGAACTTTACCTCCTATACCATGAGCTGCCACCTTTCTTAAGAGTCTTTTGTGAGGTACTCTATCGAAGGCCTTACTGAAATCCAAGTAAACTATATCATATTCTTTATCACTGTCTACTGCCTCAAATGTTTTATTGAAAAACGTCAGTAAATTTGTTAGGCAGGAACGACCTCTCGCGAACCCATGCTGAGATTCATTAATCAAATTATGTTCTTCAAGGTGACTTCTAATAATATCAACTATAATTGATTCTAATAATTTGCCTACTATAGATGTGAGGGTTATTGGACGGTAATTTGATGGAATTGACTTATCCCCTGATTTGAATATAGGAACTACATTAGCTATCTTCCACATCTCTGGCACAATACCAGTTAGGATGGACGTATTAAACACATTTGTTAATGTCTGACTAAGTTCCATCTTGCATTCTTTAAGTACCCTGGAAAACAACTCGTCGGGTCCCGGGGACTTATTTTGCTTCAGTTTATCTATCTGTTTGATAACCATGTCCCTCGTGACAGTAATATTAGTTAACTTGAATTCTTCAGGAACTGAATAATTGTTAATTTCTGGAATCTCATTTACGTCTTCTTGTGTAAAGACTGACAAAAAATAGTCATTAAATAGAGAACACATTTCCAGTTCGTTATCCGTCAGCTGTCCATTCCCAATTTTCAGAGGTCCTACCTTTTCCCTCACCTTCGTCCTATACACTTGAAAGAACCCTTTTGGAAGTTATATTACAGCTTTATACATCATTAGTAAGGCCTCACCTAGATTACGCAGCTCAGTTCTGGTCTCCATATTACAGAATGGACATAAATTCGTTAGAAAACATTCAGCGTAGAATGACTAAATTAATACATAGCATTAGAAATCTTCCTTACGAAGAAAGATTGAAGACCCTAAAATTACATTCACTTGTAAGACGTAGAATGAGGGGAGACATGATCGAGGTATACAAGTGGAAAATGGGTATTAACAAAGGGGATATAAATAAGGTCTTGAGGATATCTCTCCAAGAGAGAACCCGCAATAATGGATTCAAGTTAGATAAGTTTAGATTTAGAAAGGATATAGGAAAGTATTGGTTTGGAAATAGGGTAGTTGATGAGTGGAACAGTCTGCCTAGTAGGGTTATTGAAGCTAGGACCTTGGGTAGTTTCAAATTTAGGTTGGATAAATTCATGAGTGAGAGGGGTTGGATTTGAGTGGGACTCGCGCATGAGTGGGTAGAATTGTCAAAGCTTATTTCTTGGGTAGCATTGAAAATTGGGTTGAGCAAATATTCTGTTAGTGGGACGGATTGTGAGGGACCTGCCTAGTATGGGCCAGCGGGCCTGCTGCAGTGTTCCTCCCTTCTTATGTTCTTATGAAGGTATGGGTTTGATTGGCGTCGTGGGTACGGGAGTAAATTCTTGGGTAGTTTTGGGTAGGGGTTGTTTTGATAAGGACCTGCCTTGTATGGGCCAGTAGGCCTTCTGCAGTGTTCCTCCATTCTTATGTTCTTAATGGAAAAATAAACACATAAGCAGTATAATGTGATCCTTTATTGACAACGTTTCGCCCACGCAGTGGGCTTTATCGAGTCACAGACAGATCTACCTGGAAAATGAGCAACATGGAGATATATATAGGGTACAGTCAGGTGGAGAATGCTGGGTCAGGTGGAGAAAGCTGCATGTGAGTCTTAAAAAGTAGTGTGATAGTTAAAAACATAGTGTGACTTAAAGGACCTGCCGATTATATTGGACTTAGGGAACACCTGTCTAATCTCGATTGGGGTAATCTAGCTAACGATTACGATGGGATCTGCGTTTATGATTTTTTTCTTAATAATGTACAACGTGCACAGAATATGTTTATTCCCAGAGAGAATTTAGGTCAAATAATAACGATCCCAAATGGATTAACAGGAGGCTAAAACATTTATTAGGGAGAAAAGAGAATTTATAGGCGCATCAAAAGAGGAGATGTTAACCTTATTGACCAATATGTTCAGTTGAAAAGAGAAGTAAAAAAAGGGATTAGAAAGGCTAAACGTGACTATGAGATTAAGGTTGCTAATGAATCAAAGACTAATCCAAAAGGGTTCTTTCAAGTGTACAGGACGAAGGTGAGGGAAAAGGTAGGACCTCTGAAAATTGGGAATGGACAGCTGACGGATAACGAACTGGAAATGTGTTTTCTATTTAATGACTATTTTTGTCAGTGTTTACACAAGAAGACGTAAATGAGATTCCAGAAATTAACAATTATTCAGTTCCTGAAGAATTCAAATTAACTAATATTACTGTCACGAGGGATATGGTTATCAAACAAATAGATAAACTGAAGCAAAATAAGTCCCTGGACCCGACGAGTTATTTTCAGGGTACTTAAAGAATGCAAAATGGAACTTAGTCAGCCATTAACGAATGTGTTTAATACGTCCATCCTAACTGGTGTTGTGCCAGAGATGTGGAAGATAGCTAATGTAGTTCCTATATTCAAATCAGGG
>WNWK01040291.1:0-17046 GCA_009830355.1 Cherax destructor | reverse complement strand
CTCCTGTCTACAGAATATAAGGTTTCTCTGCTCATATGCTGTTATTCTATTCAAGATTGATGGACTGACAACATCGTCTGAAGATTGAGGGCCTGACAACCTCACACTCCTCCTGTTCTTCACGATTCTCCTTTGTATGGACTGATGAAGCCACTGTGTGGCGAAACGTTTCCTCAATAAAGATACCCAAGTGTTGCATATGTGTCTAATTTACTAAGTTCTACGTTATTTAACTTATAAGTGCTTGGGTTATGGACACTCCCGAGCTTCAGAACCTTGCATTTATCTACATTGAACTGCATCTGCCACTTTTCTGACCACGAATTAAGTTTGTCTAAATCTTCCTGAAGTTCTATGACATCTATGTTTGAATCAATTATCCTACCTATCTTCGTGTCGTCGGCGAATTTGCTCATATCACTAGTAATTCCCTCATCAAGGTCATTGATATATATTATAAATAACAATGGGCCTAAGACTGATCCCTGTGGAACACCACTTGTTACAAGTCCCCATTCGGATTTAACCCCATTTATGCACACTCTCTGCTTCCTATTGGTGAGCCATGACTCGATCCATGACAGCACTTTTCCCCCAATGCCATAAGCTGCCACTTTCTTTAATAGTCTCTGGTGCGGTACTCTATCAAAAGCCTTACTAAAGTCTAAATAAACAATATCGAATTCTTTATCGCGATCAACAGCCTCAAAAGCTTTACTGAAGAAGGTTAATAAATTAGATAGGCAGGAACGGCCCTCGTGAATCCATGCTGGGTATCATTAATCAAATTATGGTTATCTAGATGGCTTCTAATAATATCAGCTATAATTGACTCTAGTAATTTGCCTACAATTGAGGTCAGGCTTATTGGGCGGTAGTTTGACGGTAGTGACTTGTCCCCTGCTTTAAAAATAGGAATTACATTAGCCATCTTCCACATATCAGACACTACACCTGTTTGAAGAGATAAATTAAAAATGTTAGATATTGGTTCACAGAGTTCCATTTTGCATTCCTTAAGAACCCTTGCAAAAGCTCATCAGGACCCGGCGATTTATTTTGTTTCAGTCGGTCCAGCTGTTTCATAATCATTTCGCTAGTGACTGTGATATTACATAATTTATCTTCTTCTGGGCCTCTGTAAAAATTAATTACTGGGATATTATTAATGTCTTCCTGTGTGAAAACCGAGAGAAAATAATTATTAAAAATAGAGCACATATCATTCTCCTTGTCAGTAAGATGCCCAAAGTTATTTTTAAGGGGACTTATCTTATCCCTAACTTTTGTTCTATAAACCTGGAAAAAACTTTTTGGGTTAGTTTTTGAATCCCTAGCAACTTTAATTTCATAGTCCCGTTTAGCTTTTCTTATTCCCTTTTTAACGTCCCTCTTAATGTCAGTATACTGATTTATAAGATGACCCTCACCTCTTTTTATGCGCCTATAAATTCCTTTCTTCTGCCCTAAAAGATATTTGAGCCTATTATTCATCCATTTTGGGTCATTTCTACTTGATCTAATTTCTTTATACGGTATTAGGAAAGTATTGGTTTGGAAATAGGGTAGTTGATGAGTGGAACAGTCTGCCTAGTAGAGTTATTGAAGCAAGGACCTTGGGTAGTTTTAAATTTAGGTTGGATAAATTCATGAGTGAAAGGGGTTGGATTTGAGTGGGAATTGCATATGAGTAAATAAAATTATCAAAGCTTATTTCTTGGGTAGCATTGAAAATTAGGTTGAACAAATATTCTGTTAGTGGGATGGAATGTGAAGGACCTGCCTAGAATGGGCCAACAAGCCTGCTGCAGTGTTCCTCCTTTCTTATGTTCTTCTTATGTTCTTATATACCTTCCTTTCTTAAGAATTTTAATATCAAAGTGGTATTTAAAAATCTTGATACAGTAAAAAGACTTTTGATAAAAAATTCCTCCCAAAATGCTGACGGATGTGTCTATAAGATTCCCTGTAAAATATGCGATAAAGTTTATTATGGTCAAACTGGTAAAAGTCTTGAACTAAGATTAAAACAACATAAATATAGCATTAGAACTGGACAAGATTCTAATGCTCTATTTATTCATGTGAGAGACTTTAACCATCCAATTGATTTTCAAAATGCTGAGAAGGCTGTATCAAGCAAGTCCATGGTTGAGAGGAATATAATAGAATCATGTTTCATTAAAAGCAGTTTTGAAAATAATATGAATATTTCTTTTGGTTTATATAAATTGGATTCATTTATAATTAATAAAATTTGGGAAGAATTTAATGATAAATTGGACTAATCTTAATTCTTGGGAAGAGTTTCAGGTCCTTTCTTATGTTCCTCTTCACAGAGTCGTGCGTTGTTACGCTACTGTGAGGTGTAGTCTTTGTTAGTGTGATGTGACTGTGAGGTGTATTCTGCCCCTTTATAAGCCTTCTTGTCATGTTTCCTTGTATAGTTCCTTGATAATGTGAGTAGTCACGAAAGCGCTTGGAATTCTTCTATTTTTTCATAGTGGTTGTCTTGCATATTTTGATATCACCTGTTTACTGTGATCTTTTGCTTAATATATATATATATATATATATATATATATATATATATATATATATATATATATATATATATATATATATATATTTTCCACTTTATTAGAGCAGGCTGCACCTGGTGTGTTTATTAGAAGCGAGGCTGTACCTGGTGTTGTATATATATATATATATATATATATATATATATATATATTATATATATATTATATATATATATATATATATATATTTATAACACAATGAAAAAATACACTATTAGTATACGAATTTTAATAAACTTAATTTTAGATAGTTTTGTAATTGACAGTTTTATAATCAACCATATATATTATATATATATATATATATATAAACACACAGGTAAGCTGCTCTAATAAACACACCAGGTGAGCCTGGCTCTAATAAACACACAGGTAGCTGTAAAACACAGGTGCTCGCTCTAATAAACACACCAGGTAAGCCTGGCTCTAATAACACACCAGGTAAGCCTGGCTCTAATAAACACACCAGGTAGCTTGGCCTAATAACATCAGGTACAGCTCGCTCTAATAAACACACCAGGTAAGACTGCTCTAATAAACACACCAGGTACAGCCTGCTCTAATAAACACACCAGATACAGCCTGTCTAACACACCAGGTACAGCCTGGCTCTAATAAACACACCAGGTACAGCCTCGCTCTAATAAACACAACAGGTCCAGCCTCGCTCTAATAAAGTGGGAAAATCTAGGGTAGCAAAGTAAATCAAATATAAAGATATTAATTAAGACATCAATTAGGAGGTTAGCTCCTACACTGCTCCCATGTACAATAATGCTGTGCTGAGGGCACATATATCCAAATGGCTCTGAAGTACCATCAGGTACAATGTCAGTAAGTACAATAATACAGATATATGCAAATAAGAATATATATGTGTATGAGTGAGCTCTAGGTAACTCTAAGACTCGACTCAACCATTGTACGACTGAACTTCTCTTAAGCTAGCTGCTCTAACAAACTGACAATCAGAACAGCTTGATTGACCAGTAAAATGACCAATTCGTAGAACAGCAATATAACAGGCAACAGCAACACAGCGTCAGGAACAAGGAGATAGTCACAAATCTCCCTTTCTACTGAAACTAGGTTCAGCATAATCACAAACTGTGGCGGTGCACAGATGCCTTATCGAATTAGGTCAGAAGCTGTAGCTAGAGACCTGAGTTATCAAAGAGTGTCAATGTGATACAACCCAGAAAAACGTCGAAAATCACTGTCTAGTCTATCCTCTGTGAACAGAGTTACACAGAGTCCTCAGAAGTATGTTTCGTCTCACCACCGAACACATACTCTACCCCACACAGTCTAAATGGCGAGAAAACAAGCAGGGACAGGAGAGAGGTGTTGACTCAACGATGTCCAGCTGCGTAGTGCTCTCGAGGAAGGAGGAGCAGCCACCAGCCTCAGGTGGAATCACATGACTCCTCCCAGCAACAAGCCTAGTGTCATAATTTATAATATTACATCCTACCTAATAAACATAGCTAAGTCAAATAATGTGAAATAATAGTCCAATAATAGTATAAAGCACGATATTAACGATTTAGCTATTATCGAGTATATCAACAATATAAAATTATAGAAAATTCACATATAAATAAATATATATACATTGGGGCCCAATTCTGGGGTCGCAATAATGTGTACACATGCGTGTGTATGTGGTTGTATGTGTACATGTGTGTATGCATGCTTGATCGTGGGGATGCATGTGCGTGAACGTGGGTGGATGTACACGTGTTCGTGTATGTACATGCATGAATATACATGTTTGTGTGTGCGTGAATATGGGTGTGTATACGTGTGTGTACATAAGTGAACACGACACAGGTATACAACACCGACAAGTTGATAAGACACATATGCAACAGTTAGGTATCTTCATTCCGAAACTTTTCGCCTTCACGGTAGGCTTCCTCAGTCGAATACAATGATACAGAACTGAATCTTGGTACAGAAAACACCTTTGACAACTTTTTCAAGCTAGAAGGGATGAATTTGAGAGGGATGTTGCTCTCTCCATGATTATCTTCTTTCTTCTACTAGTAAACTGCATCTCACCTTCAGTTTAAAAGTCTCCACGTTTTCATTCTTTTTTTTTTTGGCTAAAATTTCAATGGGAATTTGTCAGTGAATTAAGCGCCATTTGATACCTAGATACTGTGTTTTTAGTGACGTTCTGCCTTACAGTTATGTAAAAAAAAAATATTAGTGCCCCATTTGACAGGTCTTAGGGCAAATCCTCTCCTACAAAATTAGTAAGACATACAATGTTCTACTTGAAATCAGATGCTGAACCTAGTTTCAGTAGAAAGGGAGATTTGTGACTATCTCCTTGTTCCTGACGCTGTGTTGCTGTTGCCTGTTATATTGCTGTTCTACGAATTGGTCATTTTACTGGTCAATCAAGCTGTTCTGATTGTCAGTTTGTTAGAGCAGCTAGCTTAAGAGAAGTTCAGTCGTACAATGGTTGAGTCGAGTCTTAGAGTTACCTAGAGCTCACTCATACACATATATATTCTTATTTGCATATATCTGTATTATTGTACTTACTGACATTGTACCTGATGGTACTTCAGAGCCATTTGGATATATGTGCCCTCAGCACAGCATTATTGTACATGGGAGCAGTGTAGGAGCTAACCTCCTAATTGATGTCTTAATTAATATCTTTATATTTGATTTACTTTGCTACCCTAGATTTTCCCACTTTATTAGAGCGAGGCTGGACCTGTTGTGTTTATTAGAGCGAGGCTGTACCTGGTGTGTTTATTAGAGCCAGGCTGTACCTGGTGTGTTTATTAGAGCGAGGCTGTACCTGGTGTGTTTATTAGAGCGAGGCTGTACCTGGTGTGTTTATTAGAGCGAGTCTCTACCTGGTGTGTTTATTAGAGCGAGGCTGTACCTGGTATGTTTATTAGAGCCAAGCTTTACCTGGTGTGTTTATTAGAGCCAGGCTGTACCTGGTGTGTTTATTAGAGCCAGGCTGTACCTGGTGTGTTTATTAGAGCGAGGCTGTACCTGGTGTGTTTATTAGAGCCAGGCTGTACCTGGTGTGTTTATTAGAGCCAGGCTGTACCTGGTGTGTTTATTAGAGCCAGGCTGTACCTGGTGTGTTTATTAGAGCCAGGCTGTACCTGGTGTGTTTATTAGAGCGAGGCTGTACCTGGTGTGTTTATTAGAGCCAGGCTGTACCTGGTGTGTTTATTAGAGCGAGGCTCTACCTGGTGTGTTTATTAGAGCGAGGCTTACCTGGTGTGTTTATTAGAACGAGGCTTACCTGGTTGTTTATTAGAGCGAGGCTTACCTGGTGTGTTTATTAGAGCGAGGCTTACCTGGTGTGTTTATTAGAGCGAGGCTGTACCTGGTGTGTTTATTAGAGCGAGGCTGTACCTGGTGTGTTTATTAGAGCGAGGCTGTACCTGGTGTGTTTATTAGAGCGAGGCTGTACCTGGTGTGTTTATTAGAGCGAGGCTGTACCTGGTGTGTTTATTAGAGCGAGGCTGTACCTGGTGTGTTTATTAGAGCGAGGCTGTACCTGGTGTGTTTATTAGAGCGAGGCTGTACCTGGTGTGTTTATTAGAGCGAGGCTGTACCTGGTGTGTTTATTAGAGCCAGGCTGTACCTGGTGTGTTTATTAGAGCCAGGCTGTACCTGGTGTGTTTATTAGAGCAGGCTGTACCTGGTGTGTTTATTAGAGCCAGGCTGTACCTGGTGTGTTTATTAGAGCAGGCTGTACCTGGTGTGTTTATTAGAGCAGGCTGTACCTGGTGTGTTTATTAGAGCGAGGCTGTACCTGGTGTGTTTATTAGAGCGAGGCTGTACCTGGTGTGTTTATTAGAGCGAGGCTGTACCTGGTGTGTTTATTAGAGCGAGGCTGTACCTGGTGTGTTTATTAGAGCGAGGCTGTACCTAGTGTGTTTATTATAGCGAGGCTGTACCTGGTGTGTTTATTAGAGCGAGGCTGTACTGGTGTGTTTATTAGAGCAGGCTGTACCTGGTGTGTTTATTAGAGCGAGGCTGTACCTGGTGTGTTTATTAGAGCGAGGCTGTACCTGGTGTGTTTATTAGAGCCAGGCTGTACCTGGTGTGTTTATTAGAGCCAGGCTGTACCTGGTGTGTTTATTAGAGCCAGGCTGTACCTGGTGTGTTTATTAGAGCGAGGCTGTACCTGGTGTGTTTATTAGAGCGAGGCTGTACCTGGTGTGTTTATTAGAGCGAGGCTGTACCTGGTGTGTTTATTAGAGCGAGGCTGTACCTGGTGTGTTTATTAGAGCGAGGCTGTACCTGGTGTGTTTATTAGAGCGAGGCTGTACCTGGTGTGTTTATTAGAGCGAGGCTGTACCTGGTGTGTTTATTAGAGCGAGGCTTGAGTATTTGTAGTATAAACAATAAAATTGAATAAATGACAATGTCTGCCTCACCACTGAAAATATAATACGTCCTAACATTTAAACATCACAGTACATTACAACACATTAATGTTATAATATTCGCTGACATTCACACATGACAGTACATGACACCATAACACAGTACATGACACCATAACACAGTACATGGCACCATAACACAGTACATGACACCATAACACAGTACATGACACCATAACACAGTATATGACACCATAACACAGTACATGACACCATAACACAGTACATGACACCATAACACAGTACATGACACCATAACACAGTATCTTAGTAAGACAGAGACTAACTGACCAGTGTGCAGGAGTCACCACCTAAATTATTTTTGTGAAGGGATCCAATATTCCCAGCTGCTAGATTATATTTTCGTCCAATAACGTTTGTGTTGTGTGGGGGGCTAATGTTTTATTATAGTCTAGAAGATGTTAGATAAGTGAAAATATGAGAATAGAGAGAAACTTGTTAAATCGTTTAATAATAATTTCTAGCTAAACATTATCACCAATAAGATAATTAATAAGAGTATCTTCTTTACGTTACCCACAAGTGTCTCAAACTAGTCACTTTTCACATCCTTCACAATGGTTGTCTTGAAAATCCCGAAAACCAACATTCTCCATCAGAATATTGAAATATATAAAGTTCCTGAATTCCCGAACATTGAGAAAGTCTGATTTTTTTCTGCCTCCAACTTTTCAACTTTATTTTAAAAAGAAAAACACAATTTTAACAACCGTGAGGGAGAGTGTATATATGAATGGGTACAAATTTGTGTACATGTGTGTATACTCATGTATTTGTGGTTGCAGGGGTAGAGTCATAGCTCCTGGCCTCGCCTCTTCACTGATTGTGTGTGTGTGTGTGTGTACACTCACGTAGTTGTGGTTGCAGGGGTCGAGTCATAGCTCTTGGCCCCGAGTCATAGTGTGTGTGTGTGTGTGTGTGTGTGTGTGTGTGTGTGATGGCAAATCCGCATGCTACGTTTGCGGAAATGCGCAAATGAGTGTAAAAATAAATGTGCGTGAAAGTAATTAAGTTTACTTAGGTACTGGTACACTTACAGTTACACAAATTATCAAACATAGTGACATATATGTAAATTACGCAAAAAAAAGTCAAAGTGATTATTTCCATTGTGGAGGATGGCTTCAACGATAACGTGGACTGTATGTTACTTAACTTATTGATGAATCCAAGATGTCGCAGCCTTCCCCAACACCTTCTCAGGGGATCCATATATTGCCACACTCTCCACAGGGCTGTAAGATAAACATCAAGGGATTATAATTATTGCCCCAAAGGAGCGTATGTCTATATTTCAGTCTTAGATGGACTGAAAGGCGTTTTACTCACTGTTTTGGACTAAAAAGCCCACGCATAACCGCCGTCCCTAGGTAAAAATTTAATGTTCTTGAATACAAGAACTGCGCAGTCCCCTGTTTTGACCAGAACATCAAATTCTTACCTTGCTCTTGTAACTTTGAGCGATGGTGTTGGCTCCACCATATACGGCGGAAATGCTGTCTTGATTGTAGAATGCCGCTGAAGAATCACCGTCTTGTTTCGATGGAGTTCACTTGCGATTGTCTGTCTCTACTTTCTCTTTTTGCAGTAAGAAGCTGCGCACACTTCTGAATATACTGCAATGTTGATGTTATTCACTAAACGCGCTGGAACAGAGTTCTTATCTTATTTCCCGACGTTAGTGGAGATTAACGGACGCGTACGAGTAATGTCTATGTTGATTTACGTCGCCTCGCGCCGCATGACCCCTAGAGTCGTATGACCCGTTCTTGCGGTGGCCAAATTCAATCTGACCGCTCGTGCTGCCTTTTGCAGTCTCGTGCAGCCATGTGGTGCCACGAGGTGCCTCGTGGTGCTGTGGTCAGCACAATTCTTGACACACTGTTGACAGTACATCTGGCTTGAATTAAATTGTTTATGCAGCCAGACGCGCCTCCTCTGACCCTTTCCTAAGGGCAGAAAGGGTGAGGGCCCTTACCAAGGGTAGTAAGGGCGCATACCCCCCCTTTGGAGAATTTTCTCCACACTGGGGGGCAGCGAAAAATGCACTTAAAGTGAACTACTCATCACTTAACATTAATTTGATTTTCTCACTCGCCATCACTGCTGCTTGTCTTTTCTGAACAGCTTCACTCTGTGTGGTTTCTGGAGAATCACTAATTTTATTTTTGTTTTCAACACTGTGTAATTCTAACGGCACTAATTTATCTATGGTCCGCTTATTCACTACACCTTTGCTCAAAACATCAACTGTCCTGATGATTCCATTAGCATCAGGATATATGGTCACAATTTTTCCAAGAGGCCAATGGGACCTCGGACCATCATTGTTAATAATCACTATATCACCAGGTCTTAAGGACTTATAATTTTCTGGAACACCAGCTCCATAGAAGTGTTCTCTCAGTGAGGTGAGATAGTCTTCTCGCCAAGTTTTCTCCCAGCGTTCAATCACTTTATTAAGGTGTTTGAATTTACGTCTGAGTTGTTCAGGTTCGAAATAAGTAGGATCCTCTATGATTTCTTTATCATTCATGGGAGGAACAGGTTCGAGCCTTCTACCATGTAGTAAATGAGATGGACTTAACACTTCTAAATTGTCCAGATCATCGGTAACATACGTTAAAGGTCTGTTGTTGACTATTTTCTATTTCAGTTACGACTGTACGAAATTCTTCTAAGTCGATTCTCTGACGATGAAGAGTCTTCCTTAAACAACGTTTCACAATGCCTATCATTCTTTCGTAAAATCCGCCGTGCCATGGGGATTTAGGAGGAATGAATCTCCAACGACAATTACGTTGATTCAGCATCTGTTGTACTTCAGGCTGCTCAAAAATCTTGTTTATGTAAGCAGCTCCAGCAACAAAATTCGTTGCATTGTCTGATATCATCAGCCTGGGACATGCCCTTCTGGCTGCAAACCTTCTAAATAATTTGATAAAGGTTTCAGCAGATACATCAGTGGCTACTTCTAGATGTACTGCTCTAGTTGTAGCACAGGTGAACAAACAGATGTACACCTTAATAGGAACCTTCTCAACTGTTTTAGTTAAAATTATTGGTCCAGTGTAATCTACACCTGTCACCTCAAATGGAGTGACATGACATACTCTTTCAGAAGGATATGGAGGTGGACCTGGATACTGACATACTCGCATATCATAATGACGACAAGTAATACAGTCTCTTATTTGTTTCTTCACACTTTGTCGACCTTGTGGTATCCAGTAGGACTGTCGTATATGACAAAGAGTGTCAGCTACACCACCATGTAACACGTTACTGTGGGCATTCTGAATAATCAGTCTTGTTAGCCAATGATTCTTGGGGATCAATACTGGATGTATTGTTTCCTTAGGTAGTGAAGAATTATGAATTCTTCCTCGACATCTTATAATCTTTTCTGAGTCGAGATAAAGTCCTAAAGAATTAATCATATCAGGTTTCTTTGGTGATTTATCCTGAGTTTCCAGAAATCTATACTCTGTAGAAAAAACATCTTTCTGTATTAACTTTATCCAGTATTTAATGGGTTCTAGTAATGCATAATTAGGTTTTATCCCTTTAATGAATTTAAAGACAAGAGCTGTAACTCTTAAGAGTTTACCCAAAGATGAGTATTTAGATCCATCAATGACTATTTCTTTTGTGTCTGCAGTGTTTAAACAGATTATTTCTGCTGTGTTCAAACAAACTGTTTCTTCTGGCATAATGTAAGCTTTTTGCTGTGGCTAGTTATTTTCATTAGAGAGCCAGTTAGGTCCGTGGAGCCATAATTTATTATCCACAAAGTTCTTGAGTGGGACACAACGTGACAACATGTCAGCTGGATTCTCTTGTGTAGAGACGTGGAGAAAGACATAGTCTCTCTGCATCTCTCTTATTTCTGCTACTCTATTCTGTACATAGACCAACTTACTCTTATTATTTCTTAACCACTGGAGAACTGCTTCATTGTCACTCTAGATCACAGTTTTTTCAATAGTGAGATGATCAAGTACTTTGTTGAGATAGACAGCTAATTTTGTACCTACATAGAGTGCTGTCAGTTCCAATTGTGGTACTGTTCTGACCTTCAAGGGTGCAACCCTGGCCTTTGAAGTAATTAAAGTACTTCCTTCAGCGTTACTCATGTAAGCTACAGCGCCATAACCTCTGGTTGACGCATCACAGAACACATGTAATGTGTACTTGTTTCCCTCTTGACCTATTTGTCTGGGAAATTTAATTTGATGAAGTTGTTTAAACTCCTTGGATATTTCATCCCATTCTTGACTCATTTCTAGAGGCAAGTTCTCATCCCAACCTATTTTGAGCTTCCATGCATCTTGCACAAGCATTTTACCTTTATGGTAATTGGTGAGACGAGTCCTAGAGGATCAAAACATTGTGATACCTCTGACAGTATACTACGTTTAGTAAGTGTACTGCTTGATTTATTGGTTATCCTTTTGAGACTCAAAGTGTCTTCCTGTGTATTCCAATTAAGTCCAAGCATGTTGTTGCATTCAGGAATTTCAGCTTCAGGGAAATCTTCTTTGATAAGTTCCCTTAATTGATTTGAATTAGTATTCCACATCCTTAGAGGCATATTTGCTTCTTTCATCTCCTTGTTAGCTTCTCTGTATAAGGATTTCAAATCCTCCTCTTTATTCACAGTACCTTGAAGATTATCCACATAGAAACTTTTCTTTAAGATTTCTTTGAAGGGACTTTCAGATTTCTTCAAATGTGTATTAAGAGTAGCTTCTAGTAAGAATGGAGAGGATGTTGCACCAAATAATACTGACTTGAAACGATAAGTTTTCACAGGACTTTGAGGATCGTGTGGATTTTCTGGCCACAAGAATCGAGTATAATCTCTATCTATTTTTTGTAGTCCTACTCTTAAGAAAGCTTTGGAAATATCAGCCGTGTAGGCATATGGATTTGTGCGAAATTTCAACAGCACGTCTCCAAGCTTCTCAGTTAGTGAGGGTCCGGTCATCAGACAGTCATTAAGGCTTGCTACATCTTTAGTTGCACGTGCGCTGCAATTGTATACAACACGTAGTGGAGTGGTTTCAGAATTTTTCCTGACTCCGTGGTGCGGTAGATAATGAGCATCTGTCTTCAACTTATCTTCGACTATTTCCTCAATGAATTTATTGTCTAACTGTTCTTGTATGATATTATCATAGACAGTCAGCAGCTCTGGATTCTTCCTGAGCTCAATGATTAAATCAATTGGACTAATTGTGTTCGTCTGTAGGTCAGGACAGGCTAACTTGACCTTGGCCGCCTTCAGTGCTGCAACTGTATCTCTTATTCCCCGGATCTGCACTGACTTAGGCAAATCATCGACTACCACAGCTTCTACTGTCCTTTTCCTGTTTCCTAGACCAACAGTGAATTTGGCTAGGTCATATTTCTGCTTACCAGAACTTTGGAAAAATCCAGCTATTTCTAACTGTATTTTGGCATGGGGTTGTTTATTCAGTTTATGCAACACTGTTCGTCTTATGAAAGACCTTTGTGATCCTTGATCAAATAATGTTAGCACATTGGTTTTGTGTAATTTATGTGATAACTCTACTCGAGCTATTGGGAGAGCAGTCGATTTAGACTTATCTCTCACATTTAATGTTGCTGTTTGTTGACTTCCTGACTCTGTGGAAGTCGGTTGTTCAGCATAAGTGCTTGGGCATAATGCTGTATGATGCATTCCCTTGCATTTAAAACACTTCTTCAGTGAGCATTTACCTCCTTGTGTTCACCTAAACACTTAGTGCACCTTTTCAGCTGCTGAGCACGTTGTTTCCGTGCTCCATATTGTGTATTGAATGCAATACTGTGCCCAATGTGTTCCATCACAAAGTACACATTTTGAGTACGTTTATGTGACAGTCTGTTTACTGTCTGTTGTGTTCACAGCTTGATAAGTGCCTACATGGGTTTTCCCATTATGTGGTTTAGTGGGAGTAGGTACACTCTTTTTGTACTGAGTTGAAGGTTTATTATCCACAACAGGATTGGTGGATTTCTCATCTTGTCTCGTTGCTTGCATGCATGAGACTATTGTTTGTAAACCCTTGCTAATTTCTTCACAAGTGAAATAGCGTTTATTGAACATAATATTTAAACGTTCAATGGTTTGTGTTGACAGTTTATCTTGTATAATACCACTGATAAACCAATCACATTGCCTTAGATCATATTTAACTCCTAGAGTTCTGAGACTATTGTCTAATGTGATCCTAAATGACTGTAAGTCTCAAAGACAATGTTTGGGTGGCTTCAGGCTTGATATTAAGACTGCATGTCTAACTCTGGCTTTGTCAGCATCAAGATAATTATCTGCTAAGACACGTAAGGCTAGAGCATAATTGCCTTTGAACACCGGAAATGATTTAATCAGTTCATAGGGTTCACCTTTCACGAGATATCTGAGATAATTGAACTTAGCAATCTCATCTATGTCAGTACGTGAATTCACTAAAGAATTAAACCCACTAATGAACTCTTCATAATTATTACCTTCAAAAATAGGCATAGCCAATTTGGGAAGAGTTGGTAAGGTAACACCAGGTGTGGCAGGTGTGTGGACAGGTGTGGAGACAGGTGTCTGCTGACCACTGGCTGTAGGTCTCTGTGACAAAGTTTTGCGGCAGATAGCCTGTATTCCTGTCCACCTTAATTGTTGTCCACTAAAGGCATCCAAGACACTTTTAATTTCTTCCTTTGTCGGATTGGAATCTAGAAATTCCTTTTCGTATATCTCGTAGCCTGAATTAATGATTTCCAGACGTTTATTAAATAATTGAGATTTAATTTCCAACTGATCATAGTCTATATTTGTGTCTTGGGTTAAACCTATACAGACTGAAATTAATTGCTCCAATTGAGTAATTTTCGTCTGTAACGTGCTGAATTTTGTGGTTAATGACGACATTTTGCTAGTATGATGACTAACAGCACACTTAGATTGTTTAAAAAACTCCAGCTGAGTTTGTTTAGACTGCGTCAGCACACTACTGACCCACTAACCGTGTCTTTCAAGGTCAGTGGCCTTGAGGTGCAGAGTACATATGGACGAAACAACACGAAGTTTGTTTATGTCCTGAACTGCTGTCTCAGCTAAACTGAGTCTCAGCACTGACGTCACTTCACACATGAAAATATTACTGTATACACATTACACATATATATTCAATGTTTATACATACATATGTCACTGTTACAATGTTAATCAATATGAAAATTTAAACTTAATATCACTTCCTATATTATATAAGAGACAAACATAATACACAGTTTCTTCTCTTAATTTGTCTATAAACATTATAAACACTGTGTGTATATATAAACTGTTTATACTATACACATTCACAGACCAGCCATGTGCTAGTCAATCTGCTTCTCGCTGAGTTAGGCAAAATTTGAAGTGTTGCTCCCGCGTGGAAGAGTGGGGTGATCCCCCCCCAGTACTGTCCCCCAACCTTGGGTGACCCGACTACCGTTTTCTTCCTGGGTGTCGGGTGAGCGCCTGCCGGCTCGCGTTTTCTATGCCTCGCGAGAGCTTCCCATACTCTTTGATTGAGAGGGACCCATATATTCTGGTTTCTTTTGTGAAAAACAATAGTTTTACAGCTTTTTTTGAAGGACCTTGGATCGTAGACATTTATACACTGGAGTATAAATCTTTGGACCACCATGTGGCCACTCTCCTGGTTCGAATACGATCAACGTTCGATTCGTAATGACCAAACTTCCGGTTCGTAATGAACAAACCTCCGGTTCGTGAAGGACCAATATGTGGAGGATGGGCTTCAACGATAACGTAGACTGTATGTTACTTAACTTATTGATGAATCCAAGATGTCGCAGCCTTCCCCAACACCTTCTCAGGGGATCCATATATTGCCACACTCTCCACAGGGCTGTAAGATAAACATCAAGGGATTATAATTATTGCCCCAAAGGAGCGTATGTTCATATTTCAGTCTTAGATGGACTGAAAGGCGTTTTACTCACTGTTTTGGACTAAAAGTCCACGCATAACCTTGTCCCTAGGTAAAATTTAATGTTCTTGAATACAAGAACTGCGCAGTCCCGTTTTGACCAGAACATCAAATTCTTACCTTGCTTTCTGTAACTTTGAGCGATGGTGTTGGCTCCACCATATACGGCGGAAATGCTGTCTTGATTGTAGAATGCCGATGAAGAATCACGTCTTGTTTCGATGGAGTTCACTTGCGATTGTCTCTACTTTCTTTTGCAGTAAGAAGCTGCGCACACTTCTGAATATACTGCAATGTTGATGTTATTCACTTAAACGCCTGGAACAGAGTTCTTATCTTATTTCCCGACGTTAGTGGAGATTAACGGACGCGTACGAGTAATGCATGTTGATTTACGTCGCCGCGCCGCATGACCCCTAGAGTCGTATTTACCCGTTCTTGCGGTGGGGAAATTCAATCTGACCGCTCGTGCTGCCTTTTTCAGTCTCGGCAGCCAGTGGTGCCACGGGCTCGTGGTGCTTGGCAGCACAATTCTTGACACACTGTTGACAGTACATCTGGCTTCAATTAAATTGTTTATGCAGCCAAAACGCCCTCCTCTGGGCCCTTTCTAAGGGCAGAAAGGGTGAGGGCCCTTTCCAAGGGTAGTAAGGGCGCATACCCCCTTTGGAGAATTTTCTCCACATCCATTTCCCTTTAAAACAACCCACTGAGTCTTGCAAATACATAAGAAAAAACTAAATAATAGTATAAAGTTCAACAATTATTGCAGTTTCGAGAGGTGGACAAAATTAACAAGAACATTCATCCACAAAATACAACATTCACAATCCAAATCTAACTAATTACAATTTTTTTTTTTTAATGTAGATTAATTGTATAATATAAATAGAACTCCCAAAAGTATTGGGTATTGGTGGGGAACTGGACGTAGCTTGGGGTCTAGCTGGTGTAGGTCTGGCTGTCGGTGGGTGGAATTACTGGACGCAGTTTTCTGTGTGTCCCCTCCTGTTCCACCCACCTGGACATTCTACCGAACCACTAGGGCAACCTCGTTCTCATCCAGCTAGATCACTGGGGGTTCAAAATAGCTGACTTCGGGATACATAACCTGGGGAAGGCTGAGACTGGAAGAAAACCAAGGGAAGTGAGGAAAGGAGACATCCGGGGGCCCCGGATGGATTCCTGGACACATGGACCCCGGGGAAGGCGAGGAACCTTGGGAAAGTGGGGAAGGGGGAATATCTGAGGGGACACAGATGGACTCCGGACACATGGACCTGGGAAAAAAGGAGGGTACTGTTGCTGAGGCAGACCTTGGGGGGAAATGAGGAAGGGGAATATCTGAGGGGACACAGATGGACCCTGGACACATGGACCTGGGGAAAGCATCAAAAAAACAGTAAGTGGATAGGTGGACCTTAAAAAAGAACCACTGGCCTCCACGTGGCAGGGTCTGGCCAGAGATAACTCTGAGGCTGACAGTGGTCGCAAATATTTAAATAATAACAATGACAATTTAAATTTCTTATATAAAGCACAACATGTGTTTTAAGGTTGAAGAAGCACACGATATTTGTTACCTAACAATCCATATTATTTATGTATAGATATGAAGTGTGGTCAAGCAGTAACCAAACTAGTTTTCTTAACTTAAATTCATAAATAAAAATAAGAAAATTTTCATAAAGTCAAATTTTTAAACATAGATACCTATTAAACTAATATCTCTTCTCCATGATGGCTGTGTGGGGGTGAAATTTCACCGTTGAGCTCTATTTCAGGCTTTAAGGTTGGAAAAAAATAAAATCTTAATTAAATTAATCGCCTCAAAATTAGTTAGAATCTATTGTTAGTGAGTGTAATTAGAGGCTGGGAGGACTGTATTTTGAAAATGGAAATTAAAGTTTCAGTAGATAAGTCAGTGAAGGGCGTAATACAGAGAATGGATGACAATATAGTTGTGGGAGTGGTAAACAGTTTGTGAATACATAGAAATATGTC
>WNWK01040290.1:0-17046 GCA_009830355.1 Cherax destructor | reverse complement strand
GACCGAGAAGTAGACAGATTATTAAAACTTAACATCATAGAACCTTCAGTTTCTTCATATTGTTCACCAGTGGTCATGGTTAAGAAAGAAGATAATTCCTATAGACTTGCTATCGATTTTAGAGGACTGAATGCTATCACTCGGTGGGATGCTGAACCTATGCCTATCATAGATAACGACCTCCATAAGTTTTATGATGCCTCTTTATTTACAGAGATTGATATCGCACAAGCATATCATCAAGTTAAGTTAGAGTCTTCATCCAAGCAGTACACCGCCTTTCCTACCCACCAGGTCTCATGCAATATAGACAATGCCCTTTGGTTTCGTAACAACCTGTGCTACCTACGTAAGACTGATGAAGAAAGTTCTGGGTGATATGCCTAACGTGTCCGTTTATTTGACAATATTTACGTCATGACATCCACTTGGGATGAACACATCCAAAACTTTGACGTCAGTCTTGCGCAGGTTACGTGCACATGGCCTCACTGCTAAACCAAAGAAGTGCTTTCTGGCATATAACCAGATTAGATATCTAGGCTTTGTTCTAGCAGATAACTCCTTGCAACCTTCCCCAGAAAATCAAAGCCTTAACAGAGTTTAAATTCCCAAGAACGAAGAAACTCATGCGTAGCTTCCTCGGTTCTGTTAATTTCTATGCTAAATTTATCCCCAATATTACTAACCTCACCGGAAGTTTATCGGACTACCTTAAGAAGTCTGTGAGGGAGCCTCTTGAACTTTCCGACATAGCTCGAGAAAAGTTTAATGAACTTAAAGAAATATTCTCTAAAGGTCCAATACTTAAGATTCCAGATATTAGCAAACCTTTTTGCTTAAGAACTGATGCCTCCAACACAGGTTTAGGTGCCGTATTATTGCAGTATCATGACGGTACCCCTTTCCCTGTATGTTTCCTGAGTCGGAAACTTCTACCGGCCGAAACTAGATACTCAACCATTGAAAAGGAATGTTTGGCCCTTGTGTGGGGTATCTCCAAACTTAAATTCTATTTACTGGGGAAAGAATTCATTCTAGAAACAGATCATAAACCATTGGTATACCTAGAAACTTTTAAGGGAACCAACAGTCGCCTCTTGAGGTGGACATTGGCACTCCAGGCTTTTAAGTTTCATATTGTGTATATCAATGGTTCATCTAATTATTTCTCTGACTGGTTAAGTCGTGACAGTCAGTAGAATATTTGTACTTATGCGACTTTCATTTTTGGGGGACTTTTACCTCATAATTTCTACTTCTATTCCTTGACTAGCAGTCTTGGTATGGGGAGTGTGGGGGAAAAGTCCATAGATAGAGTGATGAAAGTGTGACGGTATGTAGAGTGATGGTTGAATGGTAGATTGCTTGTTAAGGTGGGGTGAGTGTCTCGCTGCTGCTATACCACCCCCTTCCCTTTTCCACCCGGTGAGAGGTGTAATGCTGGGCTCCGGCCACAGGTTGAAATCACTCGACTGACCACGCTCGACCTCACTTCCTCTGTGTCCGCTCGGATCATCGGATTCAAGGCTGAGTGGGGGGGGGGGCGTACTCAACAATTGAGAAACAGAGTAACACCAATTCTTCACTACACCAGTAGTTCCTCAGTTCACACTAGAAACCTCAGGCAACGGTACTTTACCAGGGACAACTTTCACCTGAGTCCCTGACATCATTTGTGACATTGTGGATGTTGGAAAATGATGGATTTGTGTAAAACATCGAGGCAACAACAACAACAATACCACCATGGAGTCTAACATGGATTCATTGCTTCTGTGTTAACAAGAACAACACGTGTATATAGATAGGATTATTATAATCATATTTACGTATTTATTATTTAAATTTCATTCTATTAAAATAAAGTGTTTATTTTGTCTTGTTATTATTGTCTTGTTCTATTATACTTTTCCTAAGAAGATTGGCAACAACCTTCACAAGCATGGTACTGGATGCATAAAACTGAGCACTGAGGCAGGTAAAGTTGCACTCAGACTCACCACCAGACAGAGGATGGGTGGACCACAAGACACCATGCTTAGCCCTTCTAGGGCAGGGTAGGTGCCAGAGCCAGAGCTTGCTACCACCTGCAGCTCACAAGACTGCCATTCCCACGAGCCCCCCTGGGGCGGGGCAGATGGCAGACCAGAGAGGCCTAGCTCTCCTATGAGCCCCGTGAGGGCAGGGAATGTGGCTATGCCTGAAGACAGTTGATCCCAACGATGAGGGGGTACATGTACCTCCTCCCATGGCAGACATTAGTCTGAGATACTCCCGAGAAAGGAGCCAAAGCCGGCCACCACTTGGAAAAGGCCTGGGCCGGGAGAGTACCGGTGAATAAAGAAGAAGAAGAGGATGGGTGGAATAAACCTACAGTATGTCATATTTTCTCCTATTAAACCTAAGTATTATATAATCTTAATATATAAACACAAAAGTAAAGAAAACACTGAACCTTGGCTATTAAAAGTTTCTCATTAGAGGCTGTGCAGCAATTATAGTATATTCTACAAGTACATGTACAAGGTATACAGACCATAGCCGACATTAGTGACATACTACTATATAAAAGTACCTTGTTATGCAGAGCATTTCCGCAAATTAGGTCCTAGTCCCAGGATGCGACTCACACTAGTCGACTAACACCCAGGTACCCATTTTACTGATCGGGAACATAAACAACCGGTGTAAGGAAACACGCCCAATGTTTCTAGCCTCACCGGGAATCAAACCTGGACCCTCACCATGGGAAGTGAAAGCTTTAGCCACCAGGCCATGGTCAGGTGTTCAGTTTTGATAGCTTTGCTATACAGGTGAAACTCCTTCCGGGATACCTGGAGAGGGTTTTGGGGGTCAATGCCCCATGCCTCTGTCTGAGACCGGGCCTCATGGTGGATCAGGGTCTGATCAACCAGACTGTTACTGCTAGCCGCACTCAACCCGACATATGAACCACAGCCCGGCTGGTCAGGTACTGACTTTAGGTGCCTCTCCAGTGCCTTTGTGAAGGTAGCCAGTGGTCTTGAAGACAGCCAGGGGGTCTATTGGTAATCCTCCTAATGTATGCTGGGAGGCAGTTGAAGTCTTGGGCCCCGGACACTTACTGTGTTGTCTCTAAGTGGCACCCCTGATTTTCATTGGGGGAATGTTGTATCTCTTGTCGAGTCTTTTGCTTTCATAGGGAGTGATTTTCATGTGCAAGTTTGGTACTAATCCCTCTTGGATTTTCCAAGTGTATATTATGTGTCTTTCTCACTTACGTTCCAGGGAATACAGATCAAGGACCTTCAACCATTCTCATTAATTTAGGTGCCTTATCGTACTTATATGTGCCATGAAAGTTCTTTGTACACTCTCTAGGTCAGAAATTCTGCCTTCCTTAAAGGGGCAGTTATCGGTGCCCCGTGGCCTGATCGCTAAAGCTCTCGCTTCACACGGCGAGGGTCTGCGTTCGATTCCCAGCCTGAGTAGAAACATTGGGCGTGTTTCTTTACACCGGTTGTCTATGTTCACCCATCAGTAAAATGGGTACCTGGAAGTTAGTCGACTGGTGTGGGTCGCATCCTGGGACAAGGACCTAATTTGCCCGAAATGCTCAGCATAACAAGGGACTTTCTATATAGTAGTATGTCATTGATGTCAGCTAGGACTGTATACCTTGTACATGTACTTGTAGTAAATAAAGATATTATTATTATTATTATTATTATTATTATTATTATTATTATTATTATTGTACAACAGTATTGCAGCCTAGAGAGAACAAACGATTTGAAGAGAATCATCATGGGCTTGGCATCCCTAGTTTTGAAGGTTTACCTGGAGTTTACCTGGAGAGAGTTCCAGGGGTCAACGCCCCTGCGGCCCGGTCTGTGACCAGGCCTCATGTTGGATCAGAGCCTGATCAACCAGGCTGTTACTGCTAAACGCACGCAGTCCAACGTACGAACCACAGCCTGGCTGGTCAGGCACCGACTTTAGGTGCCTGTCCAGTGCCTGCTTGAAGACAGCCAGGGGTCTATTGGTAATCCCCCTTATGTATGCTGGGAGGCAGTTGAACAGTCTTGGGCCCCTGACACTTATTGTGTTGTCTCTCAACGTGTTAGTGGCACCCCTTCTTTTCATTGGGGGTATGTTACATTGTCTGCCGAGTCTTTTGCTTTCGTAGGGAGTGACACTCGTGTGCAAATTTGGTACTAATCCCTCTAGGTTCTCATTATCCATCCTATCATTTTTCTAGCAGATACAGTAGATACATTGTTGTGGTCTTTGAAGGTGAGATCCTCTGACATTATCACTCCCAGGAACTTTAAATTACTTTTTTGCTCTAATGTATGGTTAGAATTTGTTGTATACCATAATACAGTTTTAATTTCCTCAAGTTTTCCATATCTGAGTAGTTGAAATTTCTCTTCATTGAACTTCATATTGATCTGAGAGGCCCATTTGAAGATTTGGTGAAATTGCAGATCTAGAGAATGTACAGAGAACCTTTACTGCACGTATAAGTTCCACCAAACACCTTAACTACTGGGAACGCCTAGAAGCACTTGACTTACATTCACTAGAGGGCAGGCGAGAGAGATATATCTTAATCTACACTTGGAAGATTCTGGAGAGACTGGTCCCTAATATGCACACAGAAATCACTCCATATGAAAGCAAAAGACTTGGCAGACGGTGCAACATACCCCCAGTGAAAAGTAGGGGCGCCACTGGTACACTAAGAGAAAACACAATAAGTGTCTGGGGCCCAAGACTGTTCAACAGCCTCCCACCAGCCATAAGGGGCATTACCAGTAGACCCCTGGTTGTCTTCAAGAGGGAGCTGGACAGATACCTAAAGTCAGTGCCAGATCAGCCGGGCTGTGGTTCGTACGTTGGATTACGTGCGGCCAGCAGTAACAGCCTCATTGATCAGGCCCTGATCCATAAGAACATAAGAACATAAGAAAGGAGGAACACTGCAGCAGGCCTGTTGGCCCATACTAGGCAGGTCCTTCACAATCCGTCCCACTAACAGAATATTTGCTCAACTCAATTTTCAATGCTACTCAAGAAATAAGCTTTGACAATTCTACCCACTCATGCGCGAGTCCCACTCAAATCCAACCCCTCTCACTCATGAATTTATCCAACCTAAATTTGAAACTACCCAAGGTCCTAGCTTCAATAACCCTACTAGACAGACTGTTCCACTCATCAACTACCCTATTTCCAAACCAATACTTTCCTATATCCTTTCTAAATCTAAACTTATCTAACTTGAATCCATTATTGCGGGTTCTCTCTTGGAGAGATATCCTCAAGACCTTATTTATATCCCCTTTGTTAATACCCATTTTCCACTTGTATACCTCGATCATGTCTCCCTCATTCTACGTCTTACAAGTGAATGTAATTTTAGGGTCTTCAATCTTTCTACGTAAGGAAGATTTCTAATGCTATGTATTAATTTAGTCATTCTACGCTGAATGTTTTCTAACGAATTTATGTCCATTCTGTAATATGGAGACCAAAACTGAGCTGCGTAATCTAGGTGAGGCCTTACTAATGATGTATAAAGCTGTAATATAACCTCTGGACTTCTGTTGCTAACACTTCTTGATATAAATCCCAGTAATCTATTTGCCTTATTACGTACGCTTAGGCATTGCTGTCTTGGTTTAAGGTTGCTGCTTACCATCACCCCCAAGTCCTTCTCGCAATCTGTATGGCTAAGTTCTACGTTATTTAACTTATAAGTGCTTGGGTTATGGACACTCCCGAGCTTCAGAACCTTGCATTTATCTACATTGAACTGCATCTGCCACTTTTCTGACCACGAATTAAGTTTGTCTAAATCTTCCTGAAGTTCTATGACATCTATGTTTGAATCAATTATCCTACCTATCTTCGTGTCGTCGGCGAATTTGCTCATATCACTAGTAATTCCCTCGTCAAGGTCATTGATATATATTATAAATAACAATGGGCCTAAGACTGATCCCTGTGGAACACCACTTGTTACAAGTCCCCATTCGGATTTAACCCCATTTATGCACACTCTCTGCTTCCTATTGGTGAGCCATGACTCGATCCATGACAGCACTTTTCCCCAATGCCATGAGCTGCTACTTTCTTTAACAGTCTCTGGTGCGGTACTCTATCAAAAGCCTTACTAAAGTCTAAATAAACAATATCGAATTCTTTATCGTGATCAACAGCCTCAAAAGCTTTAGTGAAGAAGGTTAATAAATTAGATAGGCAGGAACGGCCCCTCGTGAATCCATGCTGAGTATCATTAATCAAATTATGGTTATCTAGATGGCTTCTAATAATATCAGCTATAATTGACTCTAGTAATTTGCCTACAATTGAGGTCAGGCTTATTGGGCGGTAGTTTGACGGTAGTGACTTGTCCCCTGCTTTAAAAATAGGAATTACATTAGCCAACTTCCACATATCAGACACTACACCTGTTTGAAGAGATAAGTTAAAAATGTTAGATATTGGTTCACAGAGTTTCATTTTGCATTCCTTAAGAACCCTTGCAAAAAGCTCATCAGGACCCGCGATTTATTTTGTTTCAGTCGGTCCAGCTGTTTCATAACCATTTCGCTAGTGACTGTGATATTACATAATTTATCTTCTTCTGGGCCTCTGTAAAAATTAATTACTGGGATATTATTAATGTCTTCCTGTGTGAAAACCGAGAGAAAATAATTATTAAACATAGAGCACATATCATTCTCCTTGTCAGTAAGATGCCCAGAGTTATTTTTAAGGGACCTATCTTATCCCTAACTTTTGTTCTATAAACCTGGAAAAAACTTTTGGGTTAGTTTTTGAATCCCTAGCAACTTTAATTTCATAGTCCCGTTTAGCTTTTCTTATCCCTTTTAACGTCCCTCTTAATGTCAGTATACTGATTTATAAGATGACCCTCACCTCTTTTTATGCCCCTATAAATTCCTTTCTTCTGCCCTAAAAGATATTTGAGCCTATTATTCATCCATTTTGGGTCATTTCTACTTGATCTAATTTCTTTATACGGGATAAATGTTCTTTGGGCAGCCTGTATAGTGTTAAGAAAACTGTCATATTGATACCTCTCTTCTTCACCCCAGTCCACAGTTGATAAGTGTTCTCTAAGTCCATTATAATCTGCTAAGCGAAAATCTGGGACCGTTACTGAATTATCCCTACTATCATACATCCATTCAATGCTAAAGGTAATTGACTTGTGGTCGCTTGAGCCGAGTTCCTCTGTAATTTCTAAATTATTAACAAGGGTTTCCTTGCTTGCCAGAACCAAGTCAAGTAGGTTATTTCCCCTTGTAGGTTCTGTTACAAACTGCTTCAAAAAACAATCCTGAACTACTTCTAAAAAGTCGTTAGATTCTAAATTCCCTGTCAAGAAATTCCAATCAATCTGATTAAAGTTAAAGTCCCCTAGAATTACTACGTTATCATGCCTTGTGGCCTTAACAATTTCCTCCCAAAGTAGTCTCCCTTGTTCCCTATCTAAGTTTGGAGGACGGTAAATCACGCCTAAAATCAATTTTTCACACCCCTCTGAAAATTCTATCCAGACAGACTCTGTATGTGTTAATTTAGACTTTATACCCGTTTTTATGCAACAATTTAAATGATCACGGACATAGAGTGCCACCCCACCCCCCTTCCCGATACTTCTGTCTATTTGGAACAATTTAAAACCCTGAATGTGACATTCGGCAGGCAAGTCCCGATTTTTCATATTAAACCATGTCTCAGTTATTGCAAAAACATCAATATTACCCATACTTGCAACTAATCTCAACTCGTCCATCTTATTCCTAGCACTACGACTATTGGTGTAATATATATTTAAAGACCCTCCTTTCTCTTTACCCTTCCTGCTCATCTCTGTTTTTCCACTATACCTATTACTGTCCTTGTCATCTAGTGTCACTAGCTTTACCACTGTCCATCTTATTCTGCCTATTACTAGTTCTCCTAGAACTTATAATATTACTACACTGGGACTTCTCTGTTTTCCCCCCGAAACCCATACCACTAACTATTTCTAGTTTAAAGCCCTAACAGCTCCCTCCACTGCAGTTGCCAGTGCCCCCCCCCCCCAGACCTGGAGGTCTGGTCATAGACCGGGCCGCGGGGACGTTGATCCCCGGAATGCCCTCCAGGCAGACTCCAGGTAGGTATGTCTGCTTGGAGTCTTGCGGTGTCTTCGATGAAGGTCACTGTCATGGCAATTCAGTTGTCATCTGCAAAGGAAGACACGGAGCTATGGCTTACATGTCTGTCTATATCAGATATGAGGATGAGGAATAAGATGGGAGCGAGTACTGTGCCTTGTGGAACAGAGGAGCTTTTCATCATAACTGCCTCAGACTTTACTGCTTATTATTACTCTGTGTTCCGATCCCTGAACAAGATAATTGGGTCAAATGGTTGACGGACCATTTGGGTACTGCACGTCCAGTATTACTGGGCTGCAGCGCCCGGTGTGACGTCACCATAGTTTATGTCAGGTGTGGAACCTGGCATAAAGGTAGTATGATCCACGACTGCACTGAGTAACGTGGTATTCCAGCTTGCCTACTACTCATTTCTGTAGTATGGTCCACATCTTCACTGAGCAGTGACTGGTATCCCAGTCTGCCTTACTACTCAGTTTTCCTGCAGTATGGTTTACGTCACTGAGCTGTGGAGATTGCCTTGCTGTACCCCAGCTGCCATACTGAACTCAGTTTTCTGGCTTTGGTGGCCGTACGAAGACCCATGCAGTGACTATGGCTCGTGTGACATGTCACGTGAGACATGCCGCTTGTCTGGCATGGAGTGTGAACCAGCGGAAAGGTGCACGACGGACGCTGTAACATGGAGACAAGGGTGTCGGTGATGACACGGTTGCGAGGGCGTGTCGTGGACCATAGACAAGGGTGTCGGTGATGACACAGAAGCGATTGTGTGTTACAGCAGAAGGGTGTCCTTGACACAGGGTTGCACAAAGTGTGAGACATTGGGGCGTTGTTATCATGTGACAGACACCGAGTATGGTAATGTCTAGTGAAACCGAGGTGACACTTAGTTTGTGTCTGTGACACTGAGTTTGTGATATATGTAGTGTCACTGAGTTTGTGGTTTAGTGTCACTGATTGTGATGTGTAGTGTCACTGTTTGTGATGTGTAGTGTCACTGACTGTGATGTGTAGTGTCACTGATTGTGATGTGTAGTGTCACTGTTTGTGATATGTGTAGTGTCACTGAGTTTGTGGTTTAGTGTCACTGATTGTGATGTGTAGTGTCACTGATTGTGATGTGTAGTGTCACTGATTGTGATGTGTAGTGTCACTGATTGTGATATGTAGTGTCACTGGTTGTGATGTGTAGTGTCACTGTTTGTGATATGTAGTGTCACTGATTGTGATGTGTAGTGTCACTGATTGTGATGTGTAGTGTCACTGATTGTGATGTGTAGTGTCACTGATTGTGATGTGTAGTGTCACTGATTGTGATGTGTAGTGTCACTGATTGTGATGTGTAGTGTCACTGATTGTGATGTGTAGTGTCACTGATTGTGATGCGTAGTGTCACTAATTGTGATGTGTAGTGTCACTGATTGTGATGTGTAGTGTCACTGATTGTGATGTGTAGTGTCACTGTTTGTGATATGTGTAGTGTCACTGAGTTTGTGGTTTAGTGTCACTGATTGTGATGTGTAGTGTCACTGATTGTGATGTGTAGTGTCACTGATTGTGATGTGTAGTGTCACTGATTGTGATGTGTAGTGTCACTGTTTGTGATATGTAATGTCACTGTTTGTGATGTGTAGTGTCACTGATTGTGATGTGTAGTGTCACTGATTGTGATATGTAGTGTCACTGATTGTGATGTGTAGTGTCACTGATTGTGATGTGTAGTGTCACTGATTGTGATGTGTAGTGTCACTGATTGTGATGTGTAGTGTCACTGATTGTGATGTGTAGTGTCACTGATTGTGATGTGTAGTGTCACTGATTGTGATGTGTAGTGTCACTGATTGTGATGTGTAGTGTCACTGATTGTGATGTGTAGTGTTACTGATTGTGATGTGTAGTGTCACTGTTTGTGATATGTAGTGTCACTGTTTGTGAAATGTGTTTACCTGGAGTTTACCTGGAGAGAATTCCAGGGATCAACGCCCCTGCGGCCCGGTCTGTGACCAGGCCTCATGTTGGACCAGAGCCTGATCAACTAGGCTGTTACTACTGGCCGCACGCAGTCCAACGTACGAACCACAGCCTGGCTGTTCAGGTACCGACTTTAGGTGCCTGTCCAGTGCCTGCTTGAAGACAGCCAGGGGTTTGTTGGTAATCCCCGTGATGTATGCTGGGAGGCAGTTGAACAATCTTGGGCCCCTGACACTTATTGTGTTGTCCCTCAACGTGCTAGTGGCACCCCTGCTTTTCATTGGGGGGATGTTACATCGCCTGCCGAGTCTTTTGCTTTCGTAGGGAGTGATTTTCGTGTGCAGGTTTGGTACTAATCCCTCGAGAATTTTCCATGTGTATATAATAATGTATCTCTCCCGCCTGCGTTCTAGAGAGTACAGGTTTAGGAACTTCAAGCGTTCCCAGTAGTTGAGGTGGTTTATCGCAGTTATGTGTGCTGTGAAGGTTCTCTGCACATTTTCAAGGTCAGCAATTTCACCCGCCTTGAAAGGTGCAGTTAGTGTGCAGCAATATTCCAGCCTAGATAGAACGAGCGATTTGTAAAGTGTCAACATGGGCTTTGCATCCCTGGTTTTGAAGGTTCACATTATCCATCCTGTCATTTTTCTAGCAGATGCGATTGCTACGGTGTTATGGTCCTTGAAGGTGAGATCCTCTGACATGATCACTCCCAGGTCTTTGACATTAGTTTTTTGCTCTATTGTGTGGTTGGAATTAGTTTTGTACTCCGATGAGATTTTAATTTCCTCACGTTTTCCGTATCTGAGTAATTGAAATTTCTCATCATTGAACTTCATATTGTTTTCTGCAGCCCATTTAAAGATTTGGTTTATGTCTGCTTGGAGTCTTGTAGTGTCTTCAACCGTGGACACTGTCATACAGATTCGGGTGTCATCTGCAAAGGAAGACACGGCACTGTGGCTTATATCCCTGTCTATGTCCGATATGAGGATGAGGAACAGGATGGGAGCGAGTACTGTGCCTTGTGGAACAGAGCTTTTCACAGTAGCCGCCTCAGACTTTACTCTGTTGACGACTACTCTTTGTGTTCTACTTGTTAGGAAATTATAGATCCATCTACCTAATTTTCCTGTTATTCCTTTATCACGCATTTTTGTGCTATTACACCATGGTCACACTTGTCAAACGCTTTTGCAAAGTCTGTGTATATAACATCTGCATTCTGTTTGTCTTCTAGAGCATCTAGAACCTGGTCGTAGTGGTCCAGTAGTTGGGACAGACAGGAGCGATCTGCTCTAAACCCATGCTGCCCTGGGTTGTGCAATTGATGGGTATCTAGATGAGTGGCGATCTTGCTTCTTAGAACCCTTTCAAAGATTTTTATGATATGGGACGTTAGCGCTATTGGTCTGTAGTTCTTTGCTATTGCTTTACTGCCCCCTTTGTGGAGTGGGGCTATGTCTGTTGTTTTTAGTAACTGCGGGACTACCCCAGTGTCCATGCTCCCTCTCCATAGGATGTTAAAAGCACGTGATAGGGGCTTCTTGCAGTTCTTGATGAACACGGAGTTCCATGAGTCTGGGCCTGGAGCGGAGTGCATGGGCATGTCATTTATTGCCTTTTCGAAGTCATTTGGCGTCAGGGTGATGTCAGATAGGCATGCGTCAGTCAAGTTCTGTGGCACTCTTATAAAAAAATTCATTTACGTCTTCGATTTTCAGTCTGGTTAGCGGCACGCTAAAAACTGAGTCATACTGGGACTTAAGTAACTCACTCATTTCCTTGCTGTCATCTGTGTAGGACCCATTCCGTTTAAGTAGGGGCCCAATACTGGTTGGTGTTCTCGGCTTTGACTTTGCATAAGAAAAGAAATACTTTGGGTTTCTTTCAATTTCGTTTATGGCTTTTAGTTCTTCCCGCGTTTCTTGATTCCTGTAAGATTCCTTTAGTTTTAATTCGATGTTTGCTATTTCTCTGACTAGTGTCTCCCTTCGTATTTCAGATATATTGGCCTCTTGTAGCCGCTCCATTATTCTTTGCCTTCGCCTGTATAGGGAGCGCCTCTCTCTTTCTAGTTTGCACCTTTTCCTCCTTTTCTTAAGGGAATTTGCCTTGAGCAAACCTCAAGTGCCACAAAATTAATTTGTTCTAGACATAGGTTAGGATCCGTGATGCTTAGGCTATCTTCCCAGTTTATATCATTTAGGACTTGTTGTTGAAGTTGAATTTGGAGAAGGCTCCCTCGCGGCTGATCCCATTTTGTTGATCTGGGGCTCCCCGCATGCATGTCTGGACCTCTATTATGTTGTGATGTGAGTATATTGTTTTTAATATGATGACATTTCGTATCAGATCATCATTGTTGGTGAAGATGAGGTCCAGCGTATTCTCTAATCTTGTGGGCTCTACTATTTGCTGGTTTAAGGTGAACTTGGTGCAGAGATTTAAAAGTTCATGTGTGTACGAGTTTTCATCTGAGCTGCCTCCTGGTGTTATCTCTGCTACCACATTGTTTGCAATGTTCCTCCATTTTAGGTGCCTGAGGTTGAAATCCCCAGTAGCAAGATGTTTGGGGCAGGAGCTGGAAGATTTTCCAGACAGTGGTCAATTTTCAGAAGCTGTTCCTGGAATTGTTGGGACGTTGCATCCGGGGGCTTGTATACAATTACGATGACTGTTTGTGATATGTGTAGTGTCACTGTTTGTGATGTGTAGTGTCACTGTTTGTGATATGTGTAGTTTCTCTGTTTGTGATATGTGTAGTGTCACTGAGTTTGTGGTGTCGTGTGACACTTAAGACAGCATAGTCGTTTAATTAACAATGTGATATTGTTATCATAGTACAAATATTACTCTTATGTACAAAGATCATGCTTTTATATTTTATATGTACAGAGAGTACTATTCTTTATATAACATTTTACGAGTAAAAAGAAATATATATATTTATAAGATAATGTGTCTATGTATTATTATACCCCGGACAAAAACCCTTTATTATATTGTTACGGTATTGCAGTGTTGGTTATGAGAGCAGTATTCCCTTAGAATAACAGGCCGAGTAATCGGGTTTGCCATAGCTCTCGTAACTAATATTGTAATACTCTGTGTTCTATTTGTCAGGAAGTTATAGATCCATGTACCAACTTTTCCTGTTATTCCTTTATCACACATTTTGTGAGCTATTACACCATGGTCACACTTTGCGAAGGCTTTCGCAAAGTCTGTGTATACTACATCTAGATTTTTTAGATTTTGCCACCGAAGTGGTAGTTTATTGTGCACCCCATATCCATCCTGTGGACGGTAGCGCAAGAGCATATGGATACACAAAAGGTCTAGGCACTAGGCCCCAAAGGGTTAACAATTGTACATTTGGGTTTATATCTACATTTCAATTATCTGTTACAAGCAAATTTAGGAAATTTGCTTAGTACAATTGGTATCTTATTTCATGAATAAGATATCGTGATGTCACATAGGTTATTATACTGTCTATCTCTATATTCCTCAATGCTGTATAACCCCTGTGGTTTAGCGCTTCTATTTGATTATAATAATAATAAATAGTCCTCAATAAGTGCACAATTAAGCACATAGTGTTCAAGACAGTGACCATATGCCTGATCACATAATTTGCATTTAGTTTGATCATCATCTGTTCTCCCAAACTGTCAGAAGTACCTGTAGCCAAGCCTAAGCCTGGCCACTACAACATCAGTCAGTCTGTTCACATTGCAAGTTGCTCCACAAACATGCCCATCTGTGCTCGCATTATCATGAGCACAGATAGGCACGTTCATGGAAATTAATTTGGATTTATATCTACAGTTCACTTATCTGTTACAAACAAATTTAGGAAATTTGCTTAGAATAAGTGGTATCCTACCTTCACTAATAAGATATCTTGACATGTCACATAGGTTATTATACTGTCTATCTCTATATTCCTCAATAAGTGGACAATTCAGCACATAGTGTTCAAGACAGTGACCATATGCCTGATCACATAATTTGCATTTAGTTTGATCATCATCTGTGTATCTCCCAAACTGCCAGAAGTACTTGTAGCCAAGCCTAAGCCTGGCCACTACAACATCAGTCAGTCTGTTCACATTGCAAGTTGCTCCATAAACATACTTATCTACATTCATGTTATCATAGTGGGTTATAGATCTACTCAGGCTTATAACTGCATTCCTATAGCTATCATTTTCATTATTTATTTCTCTCCTAATATTATTCCTAATGCTAGACACAGATATACTACATCTGCATTTTGTTTATCCTCTATAGTATCCAAGACCTTGTCATAGTGGTCCAGTAGCTGGGACAAGCAGAAGCGACCTACTCTAAACCCATGTTGCCCTGAGTTGTGTAACTGATAAGTATCTAAGTGAATGGCGATCTCGCTTCTAGAACCCTTTCAAAGATTTTTATGATATGGAATATTATTGCTATTGGTCTGTAGTTCTTTGCAACTGTTTTACTGCCACCTTTATAGAGTGGGGCTATGTCTGTTGTTTTTAGTGTGTTGGATGACCCGTGTCCATGCTCCCTCTCCATAAAATGCTTAAGGCACGTGACAGAGGCTTCTTGCAGTTCTGGTTGAACACTGAGTTCCATGAGTCCGACGCTGGGGCAGAGTGCATGGGCATGTCATTTATTGTCTTTTCAAAGTCTTGTGGTGTTAGGATAATAGACATTATTGAAATGACCAAATTTTGGGTCTCAGTCATAAAGAATTCATTTAGATTGTCAACCCTTAGTCTAGTTAATGGATTTGCTGTCATCTATGTAGGTCCCATCTCACCTAAGTAGGGGCCCAATACTGGATGCTGTTTTACCCTTAGATTTCGTATAAGAGACGCATTTTGTTTTTGTCTTTTCAATTTCCTTTATGGTTTTTAGTTCTTCCTGAGATTCTTGTCTCCTGTAAGATTCCTTCAGCTTAAGTTCGATATTTGCTATTTCTCTGACCAGTGCCTCCCTTCGTATTACAGATACTATATTGGCCCCTCTCAGCTGCTCCGTGATTCTTTGCCTTCGCCTGTATATGGAGCGTCTCTTTCTAGTTTACATCTTATCTTTTTCTTAATGGAATGTGCCTTAAGCAGACCTCAAGTGCCACAGAGTTCATTTTTTCTAGGCAAAGGTTCAGATCCGTGTTGTGTATATCTTCCCGGCTTGTTTCATTTAGGACATGGTTAGGTTAGGTAAGGTTCGTCATCAAACATTACAAGTGTTTCCTGACTCGGGTCTTAGTCAAATGATGACCCGCCGTTGGAGCTTTGGTCATCTGACCGAGGCCTTCCGCTGGCTTACCGGTCCACCCCTTTAAAAATTATGGTCAGTTATAACCATGGTTGACTTGTTCCAATGTACATTTTTGTTATTGAAGTTGAATTTTGTGAAGAGACCTTCGTGACTTATCACATTTTGCTGGTCAGGAGCCCTGTGCATACATGTCTGTATTTCTATTATGTTGTGATCTGAGTATATTGTCTTTCATATGGTTATATTACTTATCAGATCGTCGTTGTTAGTGAAGATGAGGTCCAGTGTATTTTCTAGTCTTGTAGGCTCTAATATTTGCTATTTAAGGTGAATTTGGTGCAGAGATTTAACCCTTTGACTGTCGAGACCTGTGATCCTAAACTCACTCTTAGTGTCGAAAATATTCGAAAAAAATTATTTTTTCTTACAAAATCTTAAGAATATTTTTAAGAACGTGTTAAAAAAAATTTCGATCAGAACTTACTGAGATATAGAGGCATGAAGCCGACAGAATCGCTTACGGCAACATGAGCGACTGTCGGTCACTCGGTAATATTATTTTAACTTTTATTCTATTTTGTTTTTCCTTTTCTAATACAGTGGACCCCCAGATTTCGTCAATAATTCTTTCCAGAAGGCTGTTCGAGTGCCGTTACCGAACGAATTTGTTCCCATAAGGACGAATGTAAATTAGATTAGTGCGTTTCAGACCCCCAATATAGACATTTTCGTTAATCCATCTATGATATTTTCTTCAAAATTATATAAGAAACATGTTACTACATAGTATAAAAACATACAGTTTATATGCTATCCAGTGGCGAGTCTGGTGGAGGGAAAACAATACTTTTCTTTGGTCCAGTGTCCAGTGTTTGAGAAACCTGTGTGAATCTGGTGTCTGGCCCAGTCACCCCCCGTAACACTTTTATTTACAATTCTCAGCATGAATTATTCATGCTGAGATGGCATCTAAAGGTAGTTGTTAGAAACGATTAAACTCAGTGAACATGGTATGTCGATGGTAATAATATGGGTGTGGGCCGCGGGAAGGTATAGCCCAGGAGGACTACATTGTGTACCTACATCTACCGGCTACCTACATTCACTTCCTATAAATAAATACTACTCATCTCTCGCCTTACATTAGGATTACAAATATTTTAAGGTAAGTAATGAATGCACTAACCACTAAAGAGCTGCAACACTATAGTTATTCTCTATAAAATTTACTTTTTAATATTTTTGGTAATTGGACTTGCATACATTATTTCTTATAGGAAATATTACTTGGATTTTGTCCATTTCGGATTTCGAGCGACTTTCTGGAACGAAACAATTACGAAAACCGGGGTCCACTGTATATACATCCACTCATTTTATACAACACAAGAACCACACATTGTTATTATATTGTTGACAAAACCTGTTTACACAACCCACGCTGCCTTCCCCATCACCTACGCTGCCTTCCCACTACCCACGCTGCCTTCCTCACTACCCACATTGCATTCCCCACTGCCCACGCTGCCTTCCCCACAACCCACGCTGCATTCCCCACAACCCACGCTGCCTTCACACCACCCATGCTGCCTTCCCAACCACCCAC
>WNWK01040289.1:10000-17046 GCA_009830355.1 Cherax destructor | reverse complement strand
GGAGAGGGCAACGATGCCAGAATAGAGCCAGGGTGCCAGGAAAGGGCCACGGTACTAGGAGAGCGCCACGATGCCAGGAGAGGGCCACGGAGTGCCAGAAGCTCGCGTCATAAAGGCAGTCACTGTGGCACTGATGGCAGGGCAAAATCAGGATTCATTCTGGAGGGTGCCAGACTCTCCCTGTATCATTCTCAGTATCACTGTATGTGTCATTTTGAATATAATTCCCTATGTATCTTTCTACGTGTTATTCTATGTATCTTCCTGTGTTATTCTATCATTATACATATCATTTTAAGTATCATTCTGACATACAATGTGGCATTCTATTTGACATGATATGTATCGTTTTATGTATCATTATATGTATAATACTATGTTTCATTCTATGTATCATCCTATGTGTCATACAATGTATCATTATATGTGTAATTCTATGTATCATTCTAGTCATTCTATGTCACATAGAGTGAGTCATTCAAGTTGCTTATATGTTTTTACGTATGTATGTATGTGTGTGTGTGTGTGTGTGTGTGTGTGTGTGTGTGTGTGTGTGTGTGTGTGTGTGTGTGTGTGTGTGTGTGTGTGTGTGTGTGTGTGTGTGTGTGTGTGTGTGTGTAGTTAAGGATGGGGTTAAGAAGGAGTGGAAACAAAAGGTTGGGTTGAGGTAGGAGGACAGAGAGGGGAGGAAGGTAGGAGTGATGGTGGGGTGTGAGGTGGGAGAGTGATGAGGTAGGGAGGGGAGAGAGTTTGAGGGAAGGAGGGTGAGGGAGGGTGAGGGAGGGTGAGGGAGGGTGAGGGAGGGTGAGGGAGGGTGATGGAGGGTGAGGGAGGGTGAGGGAGGGTGAGGGAGGGTGAGGGAGGGTGAGGGAGGGTGAGGGGATGGTGAACACAGCTGTTATCTAAGCATGTGTTTCTGTCAATAGCCGACAGCGCTAGATCACTCCAGCTGGTCTCTTACCGATGTCTGCCTACCCACACACACACACACACACACACACACACACACACACACACACACCACACACACACACACACACACACACACACATACACATACACACATGTTAGGAAGCATTTCTTCAGCCACAGAGTAGTCAGGAAGTGGAATAGTCTAGAGAAAGATATAGTGGAGGCAGGAACCATACATAGTTTTAAGACGAGGTATGATAGAGCTCATGGAGCAGGAGAGCAGAGACCCAGTAGCGGACAGCAAGAGGCGGGGCCAGGAGCTGAGTCTCGACCCTGCAACCACAATTAGGTGAGTACAATTAGGTGAGTACACACACACACACACACACACACACACACACACACACACACACACTACACACACACACAACACACACGGAGGAACGTTTATACCCAGAGGCAAATGTTTAAATGGGAAGGCCAGAAAGAGCCCTGGTTTACCCAAAGGTGCAGGGAGGCAAAGAATCAGAGTATCAGAGAATGGAAACGGTACAGAAGGCAAAGAACCCAAGTAAACAAAGAGATTAGTAGAAGAGCTAGAAACGAGTATGCACAGGTACGGAGGAGGCCCAGAAACAGTACGAAAACGACATAGCATCGAAAGTTAAGTCCGACCCGAAACTGATGTTCAGTCACATCAGAAGGAAGACAACAGTCAAGGACCAGGTGATAAGGCTGAGGAAGAAGATGGGAACTCACAAGTAATGATCAAGAGGTATGTGAGGAGCTCAACTTGAGGTTTAAGGAAGTATTCACAATGGAGGAAGGAAGCAGCTGGGTAGACAGGACATGGTTCGTCACCAACAAGGGATGTACCAAGTGCTAGAGGGCATCACACAACTGAGGAGGAAGTGAAGCAGTTACTCAGTGACCTCGATACCTCAAAGGCGATGGGTCCGGACAATATCTCCCCGTGGGTTCTTCGGGAAGGAGCTGAGGTACTGAGTGTGCCACTTACCACAATATTCAACACATCCCTTGAAACTGGGCAGCTACCTGAGGTATGGAAGAAGGCCAACGTAGTCCCCATTTTTAAAAAAGGAGACAGAAAAGAGGCACTAAACTATAGACCGGTGTCACTTACATGTATAGTGTGCAAAGTCCTGGAAAATCATCAGGAAAAGAATGGTGGAACACCTTGAGCGGAACAGGATAATAAACACCAGACAGCATGGATTCCGGGAAGGCAAATCCTGTGTAACAAACCTCCTAGAGTTCTATGATAAAGTAACAGAGGTAAGGCAGGAGAGAGAGGGTGGGTTGATTGCATTTTCCTGGACTGCAGGAAGGCCTTCGACACAGTTCCTCACATGAGATTAGTAAAGAAGTTGGAAGAACAAGCAGGTATAACAGGAAGGGCACTGGAATGGATCAGGGAATACCTCAAGGGAGGCAACAACGGGTCATGGTGCGTGGTGAGGTATCACAGTGGGCGCCTGTGACGAGTGGTGTACGCAGGGGTCAGTCCTAGGACCAGTGTTATTCCTGGTATATGCAAATGACATGACGGATGGGATAGACTCAGAAGTGTCTCTATTCGCAGATGATGTGAAAATAATGAGGAGAATCACATCGGAAGAGGACCAGGCAGGGCTGCAAACAGACCTGGACAAGCTCGACATCTGGTCTAGCAGTTGGCTTCTCAATTCAATCCTCAAATGCAAAGTCATGAGGATCGGAGAAGGGCAAAGAAGACCGCTGACAGAGTACAAGCTAGGCGGACAAAGGCTACAAACCTCGGCAAAGGAGAAAGACCTTGGAGTGAGTATAACGCCTAGCACGTCTCCGGAGGCACACATCAACCAGATAACTGCGGCAGCATATGGGCGTCTGGCAAACCTTAGATTAGCGTTCCGTTACCTTAACAAGGAATCGTTCAAGACACTGTATACCGTGTACGTCAGGCCCATACTAGAATATGCAGCACCAGTCTGGAACCCACACCTGGTCAAGCACGTAAGGAAACTAGAGAAAGTGCAAAGGTTTGCGACAAGGTTAGTTCCACAACTCAGGGGTCTGTCTTATGAAGAAAGGTTGAGGGAAATAGGACTAACAACACTGGAGGAAAGAAGGGTCAGAGGAGACATGATAACGACATACAAAATACTGCGGGAATTGACAAGGTAGATAGTGACAGGTTGTTTCAGAGAGGAACACAGAAACAAGGGACACAACTGGAAGCTGAAGACTCAGATGAGTCAAAGGGATGTCAGGAAACATTTCTTCAGCCACAGAGTAGTCAGGAAGTGGAATGGACTAGATAAAGATATAGTGGCGGCAGGAACCATCATAGTTTTAAGACAAGGTATGATAAAGCTCATGGAGCAGGAGAGCAGAGACCCAGTAGCAGACAGCGAAGAGGCGGGGCCAGGAGCTGAGTCTCGACCCTGCAACCACAATTAGGTGAGTACAATTAGGTGAGTACACACACACACACACACGCCACACACACACACACACACACACACACACACATACACACACACACACACACACACACACACACACACACACACACACACACACATACACACACACACACACACACACACATACACACACACACACACACACACAGGTTTCATTTTCTCTCTATCCAACATTTTCACCACTATTCTCCATCTCAACAAGGGTCACTGGCCCTCTGCGAGGCAAGGGATTTTATAACCCTGTAGCAAGCAGATCCCAAGGTCAGTAATCCCTTACATGATATAAGAATAACTGACGCAGAAGATTTATATAACTTTCTCAAATAATGTCATATAGTAATAGTCGTACTTGTGTCAAAATAGTCTCAATAGTACCCTATATATATATATATATATATATATATATATATATATATATATATATATATATATATATATATATATATATATATATATATATATATATATATATATTTAACTGGTTTCTGAGACTTGAGAAAAACATACATTCCATTGACACACAAACAAACTAGCACACACGCACACACACACACACACACACACACACACACACACACACACACACACACACACACAAACACGCACACACACGTAGAAAATTACGCAAATTTCCCTAAAATATGAGCTTAACTCACCTAAATTTATTCAGGTCCAGACTTTGCCCCTAATAATTATAGTTACAAATTACACTCATTTTGCTTTACTGGTATTAGAGATATCACTGGACCAACATGGTCCAACGTGGGTCCACTGACACACAATACTGTTTGGAAAATTGCCCAGAAATGTTTAAGCTAAACATTTATTCGCATTTTGACATTCTCTTTCTGGTTGTATTATTATTTTGTATTATATTATGTTGTTTATAAATGTATATATGTATATAAATACATTTGTAAACATATATATATATAAGTATATATATATATATATATATATATATACTTGAGCATCGCTAAAATAAAATAAAAATATTAACAGATACTAAAACCATCTCAACACTTACAGCAAAAACAACAACAACAACAACAACATAACAAAGAGTAGGAAAAACCAGAACGAGACAAGAGTTGGAAGTGTTGGTGTAAGAAGGACATTTGTGGGTAAATGAGATGTGGTAAGAGTCGCGGGAAGAAAGTAGAGAGGAAAGGAAGGGGGGAGAAGAGTAGGCAAAGGGGAGGAGGTAAAGGGATAGGCAAAAAGAGGCAGGGAGGGAGGGGAGAAGGAAGGGAGGGAGAGGGGAAGGAAAGGGGGATACAAAGAAGACGCAGGTGTGAAAGGTGAGTCAAAAGGAGGGTAGTGAGAGAAAGGGGGTTTATGTTTCGAGAATGAGAGGGGTCGAGAGGGAGAGAGTACAGCCCACTCACTACCACCACCACAACCACCACGAAACATAACCAGGAACAACCCCAGCAGGAGAGGGAGTTGCTGGGGTATGGGAGGGGGTGTTGGTAACGCCATTGAGTGCTGGTAGCACCATAAATGTGTGTTAGTAGCACTATAAAGTAGTGTGTGTGTGTGTTGGTAGCACCATTATCGAGTGTTACTATCACCATAAATGAGAGTGTTGGTAGCACCATTATCGAGTGTTACTATCACCATAAATGAGAGTGTTGGTAGCGCCATGGGAGTGTGCGTTGGTATCACCATAAATGAGAGTGTTGGTAGCGCCATGGGAGTGTGCGTTGGTATCACCATAAATGAGAGTGTTGGTAGCGCCATGGGAGTGTGCGTTGGTAGCACCATAAATGAGAGTGTTGGTAGCGCCATGGGAGTGTGCGTTGGTAGCACCATAAATGAGAGTGTTGGTAGCGCCATGGGAGTGTGCGTTGGTAGCACCATAAATGAGTGTTGGTAGCACCATAAATGAGAGTGTTGGTAGCACCATAAATGAGAGTGTTGGTAGCACCATAAATGAGAGTGTTGGTAGCACCATAAATGAGAGTGTTGGTAGCACCATAAATGAGAGTGTTGGTAGCACCATAAATGAGAGTGTTGGTAGCACCATAAATGAGAGTGTTGGTAGCACCATAAATGAGAGTGTTGGTAGCACCATAAAAACCTCACGCTACACTGGAACACCTCAAGAATCTTGGTTAATTCTGTTGTGGAGGAGATTATCACCACAATGACTGACCCACCAACCAAAACCCAGGAGACCAACTACACTGATGACCTCTCTCTCTCTCTCTCTCTCTCTCTCTCTCTGCTACATGATTCCACTTTCAAATTGTTTTATATAGTTGTATTCTTCACGTCCCTTCTGATTTCGTGGCAGCTCTTGATGACCTCTCGGGTTGTTCACTGACACTGCCGATTTTCGGTGGTCCTGTGGCCAAAACCACTAAAGAACCACGAGCGCTGTATGATGCTGTTACTTTCCGCCGTGTATATGGGGTTTAAAGTAATCTGTAAGTGTATATTTTGCTTAGATATACACCCCGTTAATGTGTATACGTGCTGCCTCAGAATTCCTAAGTATATTCTGAGAGATGCTAGCTGGTGTATTGGTTTAAAACCTGTTATGTACACGAGGGTCATTGAAGTTATATGTCACCAGTTTAACACCAGTCAAGGTTACTTTAATCCCTAAAATAGTGATTAATTAAAAATCTCATCCTTCAGTGTATGTGTGTGTGTGTGTGTGTGTGTGTGTGTGTGTGTGTGTGTGTGTAAATATGTATTCATATACACAGAAAAAACCAGTCATGATCTTTAAGTGTTGACAGTATTCTCAGCCACACAAAGATGAGTAAGGGAACGATAGACCCCTCAAGGGAGGTTCCATGACGCTGGTGAGGGGTTCTTGATCTAGGGAATTGAACCTGTGCTCCAATTCCTTGAATTAAACCTGAATGCCTTCCATCCCCCTTAATAATAACAACAATAATAATAAAGGGAGCGCAAACAAGCAGCTCAGGGCAGTTACGAGTCATTCCTGAAATTTGATTTTCTTGACACGTCATTCTAGGTTTCTGATTGGGCCAGAAGATGCTTGGACGGGCCAGAAGATGCTTGGATGGGCCAGAAGATGCTTGGACGGGAAGTCTGGGGTAGATCAGGAACACCTAACTAAAACGCGCATCTTCCAATTAGTTCTTGGGGTTCCTCCAACATTGTCAGCCGCTTGTGTTTTCTCCGTAATTTAACGAATTAAAGGTAATTATCGCGGGTGAAGTGACATTTTAGTTAGTGTTGAGACATTGTAGAATTCAGAAAAGCAAGTGGATGTATTTTTAAAATATATGTTAGAAAACATGCGTTACAAAGATACGTGTTGTAAAGTATACGTTATATAATATACCACGGGTTTTATAATGTGCCACGGGTTTTATAATGTGCCACGGGTTTTATAATGTGCCACGGGTTTTATAATGTGCCACGGGTTTTATAATGTGCCACGGGTTTTATAATGTGCCACGGGTTTTATAATGTGCCACGGGTTTTATAATGTGTCACGGATTTTATAATGTGCCACGGGTTTTATAATGTGCCACGGGTTTTATAATGTATGCCACGGGTGCCCCGTGGCCTGGTGGCTGAAGCAGATCCTCCTCCAAGACAAGGTCAGTGTTTCACTCTGGCTGAGGCCTCCCAGGCAAGGTCAGTGTTTCACTCTGGCTG
>WNWK01040288.1:12500-17047 GCA_009830355.1 Cherax destructor | reverse complement strand
TATATAATATGTGTATATATATATAATGTGTATATATTATAAGTGTAATATTATAATAGTGTATTATATTAATAGTAATAATATATAAATGTATATTATTATATTATATAGATATTATTATATATATATATATATGTTATATATATATATATTATTATTATATATAATTTTATTTTTATATATATATATATATATATATTTTTATATTGTGTCGTGCCGTTATAAAACTTCGATTTTTTAAATAAACGCTCATTGCCATATAAGACAAGGAAAATTTGGATGCAAAATCCAAAATCATTCGAACATAACGAAAAATATATTTCATTGGTTTGTTTATTATTAAATTAATACCTAAAATATATTTAGTTGGGTTAGGCTAAATTAAATTACGCTTGTTGTAATAAGGTTAGGTAGGTTTTCAAAGTTTTCTTGGTACAAAATTATAAATTCTCCTACATTAACATAAATGAAAAAATATATCTGTAAAACGGTAAGAATTTTTTTTTTAGAAAGGACTAAATTTTAGATGAGTTCTTGCTAATTGACCAGTTTTACCTAATCGGCACGACATATATATATAGTGTGTATGTGTGTGCCGAATAGGTAAAATTGGTCAGTTAGCAAGAAATCATTTAAAATTAAGTCCTTTCTAAAATTTTCTTATATTAACGATATATTTTTTCATTTGTGTTAATATAATTAATGATTTTGCCAAAAGAACCTTAGGAAACTTACCTAATCTTATCATAATAAGCGCAATTTAATTTAGCCTAGTCCAACTAAATATATTTTATACAATTTTACAATTTAATAATAAACAATGAAATATTTTTTTTTCGTTAGATTCGGAATGATTTTTACGAAATTATTGCATACACAAATTTTCGCTTGCCCTATTCGGCAAGAAGTGCGTTGCTATTTAAGCCAAAATCACAAGTTTTACTTATTCGGCACGACATACATGTATGTGTGTATATTTTTATATATGCTAGATACAATGTGCACAGTACTACACATCTCTTACAGGTTTAGCGCTTTCCACGAATATATTTGAATTTACAGATTTTTAAGAAAGTTAAATGTCATGTTGAAATTATTAGGAATAGCAATTTAACCTTACTGAGGTTATGGTTAGAAGTTAACAACTAAAGTGGGTCCAGTGACCAGGCAGAGGCCAGCCAGTATCATGTGGGTGATCGTAAACCGATAACCCATTTACTGCTTAAGTTCCAAATGTGCTATTAGGGGAAACAATAGTTTGTACCGATACTAATGCAGAAAACAGGTTTTTTTTTCATGGAAAGGTAGTGATTTAAATTATTCTAAGCAGAGATGTGTATCTGAGTACATATGCTGAGCTTACTATCACGAGGATGATTAAGCTGCAGGCCCCACTGTGATACTATCAACAGCTAAGGATACTTTAATGCTTGGGTGTTTGTGTCAAGGGAACTACAGCTTTAATTACTTTCGTGTATTCAATAGGCTTTAACCAGCATAAACCAATTGATTTCATAGATTATAATATAAAAAACGTATGAGAAAAGAAGTTGTTATTTTTCATGTAAGATTTTTGAATGATAGTGTTACAAGCCTCAAGTGATTAGGATTTTTTGAAGCTTGTAGGTTAAACACACTAATAATAAATGGTCTCTTTGTTATTCATCTTTTTCTCATTGTTGGTTCACGGACATAGTCCAACTGAGATGGTATGTCTGAGCTGTAACAGGGATTATTATGCAGTTGCAGCATGGCGATGGCATATGGTAAGATGTGTGTGTTCCCGGCATTACTTTAAATAATAATGCTTTAAAATGTACGATGGACAATTTGTAGATAAGGCTAAGGTAAAATGTGAACAAAGACATGGTTAGGGTGACGGGGAAAGATTAGAGAAAAACATTTCATTTAATGTTTTAACAGCTCTCATGTTTTTTGTCAGTGTATTAATTTTCAAACTGATCATATTTAGTCCAAAATTTTCTTGTTAAGGTTTTGCCCCCCAAAAAAATGCCAGGATTCATTGATTTTTTTCCCCTAAGAAATGATTTCAGAATATACCAAAAAAATTTTAACATTTTACTATCAAGATAGTAATTGCCCCACTTTTTAAGAACATCTTAGCTAACTTTTTAAAAAAAAATTTGGGGGTCTAGAAGGGGAAAGGTTTAAACCTTGGTTGCTTTGAACCAAATCTCTTCCCCAAAAACCCAACTTCCCTCTTTTAAACTGTGGTTTCATGCTGCCATATTCATTTCTTTTTAAACTATCTTCCTAAAAAAGTAGATTATCCTTCACTGACCACACTAACTACAACACGGGCATTTATGATGTATTTGGATACTTTTGTAATACAATACAATACTTTTTTTTTGATAGTTTTAGTTTGAATTCCACAGCAACCCGAGGTTCTTACATTCGGGCTTTGAATGTACTGCTCACAACGGTACCGTTTCTTCCGCTTGAGAAGTTATACAGTAATTTCCCTACTTTTCACTGTTCACTCGGAAGGCTTTAAGACGTTGAGTTCTATAATTTCATGACTTATTGCTGTATTTAACAATATTGTCTTAGACACTATTTTTTTCCCTTTTCAATTGCTTTATGTCAAGTATTGTAAAGTTTTATAAATTTCGTTGTATTGCTAAATTATTTTTTTCACTTATTAGTTTCCAGTATTACGTGATCACTTGAAAGGGCATTATATTTCAAGTCATTCATTCCACTTCAGTCGATTCTAGCTCATTTACACTTATTTCACTGCACAGGTGATTTTTTTTTTAGGAACATAAGTATACATTAGGTGAACTCCTAGTCCAGAGATATACTGTGCCAATTATCTTACTACGACCCAAACTAACTCTCACTCCAAGTGACCGCTGTAGCCACTGAATTGCCAAGTTACTATCAACAGTGTTTCAACACATTGCCCGAATGCATTTGCTTATTTTAGAGTTCATAAATTTGGAAGGCGTATTTCCTGCGGCTATTAATCTTCTGGGTGAAGAAAGTGTACCGGCAATTTCTGGTGGCCATAAACTGATGTATCTCGTTATTCCCACTGTCTAATTATCGTTTTTCTAACTATTTTGCATCTTGATCTAGCTTTGTTTTCTCATTTTCATCTTGTTTCTTTCTATTAGCATTTATATCAATTGTTTCACTTAGTTTTTCTCGCACCTGTACTTAAATTCCATCATTAACCCTTTACCAGGCCATGTGTGCCTCATATTTGATTCTGCCATAGAGGGTATTTAAGAGGCGCCTAAAATAAATAAACTTGACAAATGAACACAAATAAATATGTCTTAGAATTGCTTATATTATCAGAATATAGGTTGCAAATGTTGCAGTGTCTCAAATTTGATGCGTGGCCTGGTAAAGGGTTAATATCTAATTCTTTATTAATCTTTGCCTTTTTATGCTTCTGGTCATTTTTTGTCTTAAAGTTGAGGTAGTTTTGTGGAAACGTCATTAATTCTCCATCTCCATTTTTATTTAGTACATTTTGTAATTTTCTTTGCATTTTCCATGTCCATTTTTTCTCTTTGAAAAGGGAGAATTATCTCGGATGGAGGTGCGGACAACCCGGACCTTCACGCTTGAAGCCACAACTGGCTGGGACAACTCCCAGCACATGTTACATTGCTCAGGGAACCACAACTCCTCTGCCTATAGCAGATCTACTCTTTGAGAAAAATCAACTCCTAGACACCTACGCTTCAATCCCGTATTAACTGATTCATCAAATAACTACAACTGGATTAACTTGATAAATATGTTTTAGCCCAATAATAAGGATGCCTTGCCTCATGGATAAATACTGGACTTCTAAATAACTATTTAGACTCCTGGACCATTTCAACCGAGGCCCTTGATAATGACTATAGCAACAAGAAAACCATTTAATAATAATTAACATTTTGAGCACAATGACAAGCTGTTGGTAATTATACATTTATCATTATGGAACACGTTGAAATAATTTATCTTTGAGTCTAAGTGCCTCAGTAAGATAATGATCCTGTAGCCTTCGAATACCAGCACAGAATTACTGCTACTGTTAAAATGTTTACGAACAGCGACCGTGTACAAGAAATGCTCAAGTTCTTGAAACTTCTCACCTTCTTCTCTGGTAACTTCCACTATATATCAAACCTCTGCATATAGCATGACGTCTAGCCTGCATAGCTATTACCATGTTTAGTACTGTATGGTAGAACTTTCATACTGCTTTGGTGTATAAAACTTTTTGTCGACGATTACACTAGCCAACAAAATTGATCTTTTTATTTGGCTCAAAAAACAAAATGGTGGTTTTAAACTATCATGAGATGATCACTAATCTGAGCTTTAGTTTATTTTCTATCAAGTAAAGTTTTATGAAATATCATCAATATTTTGTCTATTATAGTTTGAAGAATCACATATGTGTTACTTAACAATCATGGGTAATATATTCTGCACAGATATTAAATGAGGTTCATGCAATGACAAACTTAATATTTTTTTACGTAAATTTATATATGTATATATACATATATGTA
>WNWK01040288.1:0-7500 GCA_009830355.1 Cherax destructor | reverse complement strand
AGTTCCAATTTGAATTTAGCGTCCCAAAATTAGTTAGAAACACGTGTTTTTAAACGTGAACTGAAACCTTTGTTGGCCAGTGTTATACAATTTTTTCTTAGTACTTCCTGCCTAACAAATCCGAGTCTCTTCACTTGGTTATTATTTATCTACTTCTCTCTCCGATTTCTGCCCTTTTAATACAGCAGTATATTTAGATTTTTCAAATAGTATAATTTATTTTTTCTTCAGTGCAAATCATTTCTTTGCAAACAGTATAATGTTACCTGCGTAATTTGCTTATAACATATTATGATGCCTGCAAAGGCCGAGTAACTTCTCTCAAGGTAGTTTGTACATCCTACAATATTTCTATCTGCTTTCGCATCTAAACCATTAATAAATAATGAAAAGCCAAAAATTCTTGCTTCCGATAACCCAATGCTCAAATATATAAAAAAAAAAATGAAAACCATCTTCAGCTGAATAAATTATGTGCATATTCTGTTATATAAAAATAACACATTTCAAGATATTACTAATTACATTTCTTCCATCAGGTAGAAGATAAAGATACACGTGTTCCCTGACATGCAAGTTTATTATGAGAAGACTTTGTATGTATTCACTCAAATGTCAATTTAACTCTGGGTTCCAAATATATTTCTTAGCAGTAATGGGATGTACATGACCTATATAGCGAGTCTCTTGACTGGTTTAATTTTATATAAAGCTTCAATAAACTATACACTTATATTCCTTTCTTTAACCTTTGGGTGGGGAAAGTTTTAAGTTTATATACACTGCGACGGGTAATTAAACGATCTAGTGACTCAAAACTTATTTACAAATGATAGTTGCTCATGAGTTTAGGAATTATACTTACAGGGATTCATCCAAGGAACTGGAGCTAACTTCCATTCTCTTGGACTGACCCTTTAAGGAAGGTGCCTTTATGCCAGTGAAGAAATCTTGATACAAGGAATTTGAACTGCCCTCTGGGAGGGGGGACCCCTACGAGTTTAGTACTTCCCACTAATGTAAAAATTCTTTGGGAGGGCACTATCCTAAGAGACCAGCAGCTCTTATCATAAATGGTGATATTTTTTGTCTTTCATCTAAATATGAATTACGAATATGGATTGCTGAATGTGATAAGTACTTTGAATAGTTTTACTTTCTTTGTGATTATGATTTATGTATTACGAAAGTGAAGTGGATACGGTATTAGCAAGTTACTAAGCTAGTGTAAATCTGATTGGCTCTGAACATGTTTCAAACGCTGAATATCCACATAATTCGTATTTTGTCAATTAAATAAAAAAAAAAGCTCTCTTAAAGGGTACTATCTGAGAAAACAACACTATTAAACTACTTAGCACTCTTCTATAAACAGATTTTGTTCCGTAGGATGTACATAATGCAGGAAACAGCATGGCAGTCCTCTAGATTTTTTTTTAATTAGGTCTAAGCATACTCTTGTCCTGGTTTGGGAGTCCGGAAAGATGCATAGTTTGAACACAAAAACCTACCACAGTTTAACATACCTCTGCTTCACATACAACCAGCACATACACAAAATACAAGCCCCCGCAACCACCCCAACACCAAGAAACTTCAGCCCCACCTAATGCACACGGGCGTCTTAAGTGAGAGACGCCAGGATGCAGGTTGCGAGAGATGCCAGGGGTGGAAAAGCATGAGCTTTGTCCACCCTCTTTATTAGTCTCCACACATCCCACAAGGGACTCGCAAAGAGGCTTTTTCAAGTCTAATAAATTATACTTTGTGGCAGCACAATTAATAAATTGAAGAGCGGAACACAGTCAAGTGTGGTGATACCATTTAGGAATGGTGGCAGTATGTAAATAAGACACGATGTGCTGATTATGACATTTTATTTATGATATTTTGTCCACCAGGGACTTAGTCAAGACATGACGTATATGAATTGAAGTCCCTAGTGGACGAAAGGTCTGCATAAATAAAATATCATAACCCTCCCATAGTCTTATTGGCATAATGTCTGTGTATACTACCACTGTATTATAATTTGCCTTAGCGGTGTTATGGACGTTGTCCACAGACTGCCTCGACTCGAGAAACAACTTCAGGAACTGACATTCTTTCCTAATTGACTGCCTAGAAGAGAAAGTCCCCCGAAATCCACACCATCGCACCTCTCCATTGCCAGATATTCCTTCTCCCCAGCACTCCAACTCCATCTGCAAGAGTGCGGCCAAGCTCTCCAGTCAAGCTTAAGAGCTATCATTAAGTACATCTCATGAAGCTTGCCACACAGACCATTTATGCTCGTCCACAATTACATTCTTAGCAAAATTACTTCGGCTAACATCTATCACAAGCTTAGAATAACTAGGAAATTACAAACATTATGCGACAACAGCCCTTGGCTGAGCATAGGACCTTCCAGCATCAACAACAAATCTCCACCTGCCATGTGTCCAGCACAGAACAGGAAGCTCTCAGCCTAGTACTTAAATTTTCCACTGGAATAATAAAGCAGTTAATTTGAATATCATTATCAAAAACCATCCACGCCGTCAGCCACACCTTTGATGGAGACTCTCACTTCGACTTTGTCGGCGACGGCTTTATTACACCAACTTTGATTATATTTTTCCTTAAGCGCTCCCCACTATTAGTGAATTTACCTCTTCCTTTCTCCTAACCATCGCTAGTTTCTGATCTTCGCATATTTCATTTTTAACACAACCTGCCCTGCAGCGCTGTATGGCCCTTGTGGGCTTAGCGCTTAGTTATGATTGTAATAATCATTATCAAAAACTATAGATTCCATGATGAATTGAAAAAGGGCTTAAGGCCTAATTAAAGCAGCAGTTTCTGAAGCTACAGAAGTGCTACCTTACACAGACACACCAAAGCACTGGAAGTCTTAGCAAATTACACCTCGATCCTCATCACCACCTCTGACAAAAGTAGTCTTGAACTCAACAGATTATCAAATAAAATTAGCATACTACCTACTTGGTGACACATATGAACCCGTTTCTAAAACCACATACGAACTCGCCAGTTTTTCCGCGATATTTTAGCGCTATCAGATCTATCCTTACGAGATGCGAAGAAGAAAAAATAAGACGTCACATGGTGCCTTTCACACCCAGACAAGAATATATGCATAATCTGGTCCAAAATGCACAAACTTTATATCCCACACCTATTACTCAGGATATTGGCAGTCCCCCACATCAACTAGCCGGTCTATTAGCTAAACAATTTCACAACTCCTTGAGAACTAATACCACAGTTCACATAAAATATTCTGAAGATCTTAAGATCAAGGATATATGAATAAGAAATTACTTAGTTTCAATGTGATGTCCTGATTCACTAAGATGCCTATCACAAAAGCCATTGACAACTACTGTGAAAATTCATGCTGGGCTCGTCTTACTACTGCCTGCACACGATTTCCTCGACGCCACTGAATTGTAAGTTAATTACAACTATTTTTCTTTCAAAAACTCAATGAATATGCAGTGTTTGGGCTTGGCCATGGGTTCACCCCTAAGTGCAGTAGTTATGACCAACTTATATACGGAACATCGAGAGGAAGATTGAAAATTCGCATCTCATAAGGTGTGACATGACTGAAATAGTTGACGTTATCTTTGCTATGCCCCCCTTTACCCCGATGCCTCAACACCCAGAATCTCAATTTGGTGGACCAAGAAAGCAGATTCCTTTCCTCGAGGTGTTGATTCGAAAAGATGTCAATAAACTAGATTGCAAAATCTAGTACAACCCCACAAATAAAAAAAATGACCTTCCACATTATTACTCACACCACGATAACAGAACCAACCATGGGATTATCATCAGATTCTTTTAAAGAGCACGTAGGATTTATTTCACTGACACATTTCTCAAGATCTGTGATCATAGCCAATTCTTCACTGAACTTCAATAAAAAAAATATTTCATCACTGCAGGTAGAAAGCCGAGACACTATAACTCGTAGATACTTCAAGTCAACCAAACCAGCAACAATCTTACCAGTAATTTTGGCGGCGCTGTATGACCCCTGTGGTTTAGCGCTTCTTTTGATAATAATAATCCAGTAATTTTGCTAAAGTTAAAATTATAGAAGACTTAGTTAAGAAAAAATAAAGCCATAAAACACCAACAATTGAACCTCTTGATCACGTCTGCATGTTTTCAGGCACTAAGGTGCCTGAAAACATGCACTTGATTGGCTGATCAGGCATTTGCATTAACGAAGGGTACAGGTGTGCCTAATAAAGTAGTCACTATTTACAAATCATTTTACGTGTTTATTAAACAGAAAGAAGAGATCAGCAATCATGCCAGGATGGCAGAATGTAAAACAGTTAATAGGTATCAATTTCACACTCGCGTGGCAGGAAAGTCTTACCTCCCATGAGTGTTGTCATAATCTTCGTCAGGATGATCCCGACACGGATCTCAATCTTTCGACGACCCGTTTTGTCTTTCTTCCTGGGTATACCTGGAGGGTGTTCCAGGGGTCAACGCCCCCGGGGCCCAGTTCAGGACCGGTTGGATACTGTCTACCAACGTATTACCAGGGACTGACTACCTTCTATCAAGGATGCGGGACTCATCACCTTATTTTACACTACCTCCATTATATAATCCTTGTATTAAATAAAATACTTTCCGAAGAATAGAGAAGGTAAATCATAGAGAAGCACTAAACTTATAAGTCACACAACTCCAATTCTTGATCCAATTCAATGGATCAAGAGCCCTTTAACACGAAAACACCCTCCTTAAATGGGATAATGGAAGACTATATAAGGCTGTGAAAAACGGTAGACTGGAAAGAGGGTTCTCTGAAGGTTTAGCGCTTCTTTTGATTATAATAATAATAATAATGTGAAGGTAGAAACTAGATAAGCGGCGGAAGACTGGAAAATACCTCAGCTAAAGAGAGTAATAACTACAGAATTATTCTACGGGGAAACATTATCAGAAACATGAAAGTGATTCACAGAGAGAGCCAGTAGCTTGAAGGGGAGTGCCAGCCTTGATGTCGCCGAGGGGCTCGTGATGCAAGGAACTACAGCTCTTCCCTCTCTCCTGGGATCAACCTTGATTGCCTTCCATTCACCAGACGATACATGAATCCTACGGGTTCAGCGCTCTCCCCTTGGATATGTTCATTTTATATCCAGAAAGAATAACAAATTTGTGGATAAAAGTTGAAATCAAATTGACGTGACTTAATTAAATGAAGGTTAGCACTAAACCCGTAGGGATCACACAGGATCACTAAACTCGTAGGGATCACACAGGAGCACTAAACCCGTAGGGATCACACAGGATCACTAAACCCGTAGGGATCACACAGGAGCACTAAACTCGTAAGGATCACACAGGAGCACTAAACCCGTAGGGATCACACAGGATCACTAAACTCGTAGGGATCACACAGGAGCACTAAACCCGTAGGGATCACACAGGATCACTAAACCCGTAGGGATCACACAGGAGCACTAAACTCGTAGGGATCACACAGGAGCACTAAACCCGTAGGGATCACACAGGAGCACTAAACCCGTAGGGATCACACAGGAGCACTAAACCCGTAGGGATCACACAGGAGCACTAAACCCGTAGGGATCACACAGGAGCACTAAACCCGTAGGGATCACACAGGAGCACTAAACCCGTAGGGATCACACAGGAGCACTAAACCCGTAGGGATCACACAGGAGCACTAAACCCGTAGGGATCACACAGGAGCACTAAACCCGTAGGGATCACACAGGAGCACTAGACCCGTAGGGATCACACAGGAGCACTAGACCCGTAGGGATCACACAGGAACACTAGACCCGTAGGGATCACACAGGAGCACTAGACCCGTAGGGATCACACAGGAGCTCTAGACCCGTAGGGATCACACAGGAGCACTAAACCCGTAGGGATCACACAGGAACACTAGACCCGTAGGGATCACACAGGAGCACTAGACCCGTAGGGATCACACAGGAGCACTAAACCCGTAGGGATCACAAAGGATCACTAAACCCGTAGGGATCACACAGCACTAAACCCGTAGGGATCACACAGGAGCACTAAACCCGTAGGGATCACACAGGAGCACTAAACCCGTAGGGATCACACAGGAACACTAGACCCGTAGGGATCACACAGGAGCACTAAACCCGTAGGGATCACACGGACACTAAACCCGTAGGGATCACACAGGAGCACTAGACCCGTAGGGATCACAGTACTAAACCCGTAGGGATCACACAGGAGCACCACCGTAGGGATCACACAGGAGCACCACCGTAGGGATCACACAGGAGCACCACCGTAGGGATCACACAGGAGCACTAAACCCGTAGGGATCACACAGGAGCACTAAACCGTAGGGATCACAGGAGCACTAAACCCGTAGGGATCACACGGAGCACTAAACCGTAGGGATCACACAGGAGCACTAAACCCGTAGGGATCACACGGAGCACTAAACCCGTAGGGATCACACAGGAACATAACCCGTAGGGATCACACAGGAACACTAAACCCGTAGGGATCCACAGGAGCACTAGCCGAGGGATACACAGGAGCACTAAACCCTAGGGATCACACAGGAGCACTAAACCCGTAGGGATCACACAGGAACACTAACCCGTAGGTCACACAGGACACTAACCCGTAGGATCACACAGGAGCACTAAACCCGTAGGGATCACACAGGAACACTAACCCGTAGGGATCACACAGGAGCACTAAACCCGTAGGGATCACACAGGAACACTAACCTAGGATCACACGGAGCACTAAACCCGTAGGGATCACACAGGAGCATAAACCCGTAGGGATCACACAGGAGCACTAAACCCGTAGGACAGGAGCACTAAACCCGTAGGATCACAGGAGCACTAAACCCGAGGGATACACAGGAGCACTAACCCGTAGGGATCACACAGGAGCACTAACCCGTAGGGATCACACAGGACACTAACCCGAGGGAACAGACACAGACTACCGAGGGACACAAGGACCCGTAGGGATCACACAGGAGCACTAAACCCGTAGGGACACACAGGACACTAACCCGTAGGATCACACAGGAGCACTAACCCTAGGGATCACACAGGAGCACTAAACCCGTAGGGATCACACAGGACACTAAACCGTAGACACGAGCACTAAACCGTAGGGATCACACGGAGCACTAAACCCAGGGATCACACAGGACACTAACCCGTGGGATCACACAGGACATAGACCCGTAGGGATCACAACCGTAGCACAAACCCTGGGATCACACAGGACACCATGGGACACAGGACACCGAGGGATCACAAAACCACGTAGGATCCAAGAAACCCGGGTAAGGACCCCCACACAGGACAAACCCATAGGGATACAACCCAGGATCACGAGAACCTAAAAAACCCGGGATCACAGGAAACCTAGGGCACAAAAACCCAGGACAAGATAACCCGTAGGGATCACAGAGCCACCGTAGGGAAA
>WNWK01040287.1:0-17047 GCA_009830355.1 Cherax destructor | reverse complement strand
TATGAAGAAGACCCGTGTTGGTCACGAAACAGTACTGCTTTCTTAACGAATAAAACAACAGGACTTCAATAGGGAAAAGTGTGTAACCCTCGGTGTAGGTCTACTGAGGTTACTTGAACTTCTTGTCTCCAGGGATGATGTTATTCTTGAGTAGACGTGAGCAAGTGTCATCCTCACAGCTTACCTGGTAAGTCATTTATTGACAAAGAAGACATCTGTGTCACTTGCCTGATACCTGTCACCTGAAAGACACCTGACAGCAGACATTTGTCTGACACCTGTCACCTGCCTGACACGTATCACCTTCACCCCTACTGACAGTAGTGTGTAGTATCGTCAACACTGGTCACACAAGCGGCTATTCGAATTCAACCCCAGCAGATCCAATGTTATGAAAAAATTGGAAAGAGGCAAGAAGTCCAGCCAGAGGCTACAGACCACTCTCAAGGAGAAAGACCAAGGGGTGAGCATAGTGACAAGCATATCGCCAAAGACACATCAGAAGAATAACCACTGCAGCGAATGCTCGTCTGGCAAATCTAAGACTAGCTATAAGGAATCTTATACACGATATATGGCAGGCCCATCTTGGAGCACCAACACAAAACCCACGCCTGAGAAAAAATGGAGCAATTGCAGAGGTATGCAACAAAGCTTGTCTCACAGTTGAAAGAAATGAGCTACGAGGAGAGGCTAAAGGAGATGAGCTTGATGACATGAGAAGACAGAAGAACCAGGGGAGACATAATAATAACATACAAAATACTCAGAGGAATTGAATGCCTTACAGGACTAGACTATTTGAGAAGCGAGAAACAGGTACAGGAGGGCATATTTTTGGAAATGGAATGACTTAGAGACAAGCTTCATATATAGATTTAAAAGTTGAATGACGGGTCAGCGAGGGTATGAGGGAGTAAATCTGGCAGAAACCGGGCCAGGAGCTGAGACTTGACTTTTGGCAATGACATATAGGTGAGTACACTCACTCGTGTCACAGAGGTAATCCCCGAGCTGCCAGGCACTCAACTGTACTTGAAACACTTTGTTTACTGAGTGCCTCCACACCTTGTTTACTCAGTGCCTCACACCTTGTTTACCGAGTACCTCCACACTTTGCTGAGTGCCTCCACACCTTGTTTACTGAGGCCCACACCTTGTTTACTGAGTGCCTCACCTTGTTTACTGAGTGCCTCACACCTTGTTTACTGAGTACCTTCCACACTTTGCTGAGTGCCTCCACACCTTGTTTACTGAGTAACCCACACCTTGTTTACTGTGTGCCTCACACCTTGTTTACCGAGTACCTCCACACCTTGTTTACCGAGTACCTCCACACCTTGTTTACTAAGTGCCCACACCTTGTTTATTGAGTGCCTCACCTTGTTTACCCAGTACCTCCACACTTTGTTTGCTGAGTGCCTCCACACCTTGTTTACTAAGTGCCTCCACACCTTGTTTACCAAGTGCCTCCACACTTTGTTTACTTAGTGCCTCCACACCTTGTTTACTGCCTCCACACCTATTTACCGAGTGCCTCCACACTTTGTTTACTGAGTGCCTCAACACCTTGTTTACTGAGGGCCTCATCTTGTTTACTGAGTGCTTCCACACCTTGTTTACCGAGTGCCTCACACCTTGTTTACTGATTGATTCACACCTTGTTTACTGAGTGCCTCACACCTTGTTTACGAGTGCCCCACACTTGTTTAGTGTCTCACACCTTGTTTACTAAGTGCCTCACACCTTGTTTACTGAGTGCCTCACGCCTTGTTTACTGAGTGCCTCCACACCTTGTTTACTGAGTGTCTCCCACCTTGTTTACTGAGTGCCTCACACCTTGTTTACTGAGTGCCTCACACCTTGTTTACTGAGTGCCTCACACCATGTTTACTGAGTGCCTCACACCTTGTTTACTGAGTGCCTCCACACTTTGTTTACTGAGTGCCTCACACCTTGTTTACCGAGTGCCTCACACCCCAACATTTACACACTTCAACATGGTTTATTCAGTAAGCTGAGAGGCATCGACCACTGGCACTGCTGCCTCCTCAGTCGTGATTGGGTGAGATTTTTCAGTGCTTGTAAGGTGTTGCAACAGATTTCCTCCATTGACCATGACATTTTAATATAAAAATAAAGGAGGTTAATGGCTCCCTGTTGAACACATATCGACCACAACACCGCACCTTCGCTCTGTAACCGTGACAGACGTATGCACACTAAAATGCACTATTAGTTTTCAAGATTCGGTGTTATTCTTAAAGATTGCAAGGCTAGCAACGTGACACCCTGCAAAAGAAGATAAGAATGGAGGACTGGGGTAGGTCTACGGACAGGCAGGTCTTTCTCACATCCATCCTCTCTCACTCACATACTTGTCTAACGTGAAAACTACCCATGATATTAGCATCAATGAGGTTACTCATCAACATATTCCAGTCATCCACATCTCTGTTTAAGGGTTACAATAGTGAGTGGCGCTGGCACTTTTCATTATTTTTATGTGAAACGTTGAAGGGGCGCTTGAGTTGCCTTGTCTTCTAAGAACATGTTCATTTTTCACTATATCTATTTTGTCCTAATATCGCATTTGTGAGTCTGCTTCGTAAGGTGAGTTCAGGATCTTTCCTTAATTCATATGACTTAAATATATTTTTAATTATGGTATAACTTAACAAATCTTTGAGGACAATTGTCCTTAAATATTTGTTAAGTTATACCATGAATTAAGGAAAGATCATAGACTTCACTTTACGAAAGCAGACAAAGCAAATGCGATAGTAATTATGGACAAGGTAGATTATAGTGGAAAAATAGACATAATAGAAGACAGGAAACTGACTTGCTCATTAACCCGCTGCGAAATACGCAACACAGGAAGCCGGGAAGGCTCAGTCCACAGTCTGCTAATCGCCTAACAAGCACGCTACCTGGCAGTCCACAGGGGGAATATTCCTGCATTAATGAGGAACCGCTAAAACCGTAAGGGTATTGTCACATGAGGAGGCAAGAGCGGGTTACTTACTATCTTGTGGTTGAGTTGCGCCAGTTCTCTCTCTGCTGCCTTCCGTCTGTTGGCCTCCTGCTGTTGTCTCTTGTACTGGTTATACTTGTAGACCAGGTACATGCCCGGCAGTGCCAGGGCCACCAGGGGCCTCATGAGGGCACTCCTGGGCAAGGGCCGGGCATGCTGAACCCTCCGGGTTACTCCTGGGGGAGGACGGTGGTGACGACGGAGGACCGAGTCCAGAGAGACGTAGGAGGGTGAGCCGAGAGCGAGGCCAGGGAGGAATGTGAACGAGGGAGGAGCCTACTCCAGGAGGTGGAGTGCCCCGTGGGGAGTCCAGTAGTGACTCCTCCAGAGGTGCTCCTCCAGCGAGGAGTCTGGTAGGGACACACTCGGGGAAGCCCTCCGTGATGCTTCCTGAGGCGCTGGAGCTCCAAGATACGCAGATCGACGGTGACTGAGGAATAGACGCACTCCTGGACGCTGATCTGGTGAGGATGTGATGGATAGAGCCTCCGGGGTTGGGGGTGACGGATGAGGTAGTCAAGGGTGGAGGGAGAGTACTCGTGCAGTTATCTGCTGCTGAGGAGGATTCACTGACCACGCGGGTGCCGGCTGCTGTGCCTGGAACTCCTGACGGAGGAATCTGTCTCAGATGACGCAGAAGGGAACGAACACGAGGTAGGACCAGCTGGTAGGACTTGGAGAGAGGTAGAAGGGAAGCTGGGAAGGAAGAGAGAAAGGAGAGAGGAGAAGAGAAAGAAGGAGAGAGAGGAGAGGAAGAAGAGGAGGAGGAAGAGGAGGATGAACGAGTGTGAGACAGCGTGGTGGAGGGTGAGAGGGTGTAGACCTGCCACACCAGCTCAGGCACCACACACTGACTCACGGCACCCTACTGCACACACTCTTACTCCCCCACCACCACCACCCCTGTACTGGTCGATACTCTACACCCACCATGCCACAAACACACACACACACACACACACACACACACACACACACACTACACACCCCTACACCCTACACCACAAACGTTTCTACCCAACATGTCACCAACCCGACGTTATTACCTCCAGCTGAGGTACCTCACACCTCCCTTCTACCCCCCAGGCCTCCCTACATCCCTCACCACTAACTATATAACAATCAACCTCAACAATAATTGTCAACCCAGAAATTCCCATCTTCTCTTTGTTATTGTAGACCCATTTTCAACGGACAATGTCAGTGCTCGTTTTCTTTATCAGGTGGAGAGGAATAAATGTGATAAGAGAGGAGTGCCGAGTGCCAGCACCACCAGTCTCAATGATCACAACATTTATAACACTGACAATATTCTTGATGAGAAATGTCATCCATGGAATGACACTTAATGACAACATAACAGAAAGGCATTTACTGCTACCACCATCCTATCCACACACACACACACACACACATACACACACACACACACACACACACACACACACACATGAGATTTAAAGAAGTATTTACACAGGAGACAGGAAGGACTCCAGGAATTCAGAATAGGGAGGTATACCAACAAGTGCTGGATGAAATACACACAACCGAGGAGGAGGTGAAGAAGCTGCATGTGAACTCGATACCTCAAAAGCGGTGGGACCGACAACATTTCTCCGTGGGTCCTTAGAGAGGGAGCAGAGATGTTGTGTGTGCCACTAACACAAATCTTCAACACATCCATTGAAACTGGGCAACTACCTGAGGCGTGGAAGATGGCAAATGTAGTCCCAATTTTAAGAAAGGAGACAGACACGAGGCATTAAACTACAGACCTGTGTCACTGACGTGTATAGTATGCAAAGTCATGGAGAAAATCATCAGAGGAGAATGGTGGAGCACCTAGAAAGACACAAGCTTATAAACGACAACCAGCATGGTTTCAGGGAAGGAAAATCCTGTGTCACAAACCTACTGCAGTTTTATGACAAGGTAACAGAAGTAAGACACGAGAGAGAGGGGTGGATAGACTGCATTTTTTGGACTGCAAGAAGGCGTTCGACACAGTTCCTCACAAGAGATTAATGCAAAAGCTAGAGGATCAGGCACACGTAACAGGAAAAGCACTGCAATGGATCAGAGAATATCTGACAGGAGGCAACAACGAGTCATGGTACGTGACGAGATGTCAGAGTGGGCACCTGTGACGAGTGGAGTTCCACAAGGGTCAGTCCTAGGACCTGTACTGTTTTGGTATATGTGAATGACATAACGGAAGGATAGACTCAGAAGTGTCCCTGTTTGCAGATGATGTGAAGTTAATGAGAAGAATCAAATCAGTCGAGGATCAGGCAGGAATAAAAGAGACCTGGACAGGCTGCAAGCCTGGTCCAGTAACTGGCTCCTTGAATTTAACCCTGCCAAATGTAAAGTCATGAATATCGGGAAGGGCAAAGAAGACCGCAGACAGAGTATAGTCTAGGTGGCCAAAGACTGCAAACCTCACTCAAAGAAAAGATCTTGGGGTGAGTATAATACCGAGCACATCTCCTGAGGCACACATCAATCAGATAACTGCTGCAGCATACGGGCGGCTGGCAAACCTAAGAATAGCGTCCAATACCTCACCAAGGAATCATTCAAGACTCTGTATACCATATACGTCAGGCCCATACTGGAGTATGCAGCACCAGTTTGGAACCCACACCTGGTCAAGCACGTCAAGAAATTAGAGAAAGTGCAAAGGTTTGCAACAAGACTAGTCCCAGAGCTAAGGGGATTGTCCTACGAAGAAAGGTTAAGGGAAATCGGCCTGACGACACTAGAGGACAGGAGGGTTAGGGGAGACATGATAACGACATATAAAATACTGCGAGGAATAGATAAGGTGGACAGAGACAAGATGTTCCAGAGAGGGGACACAGAAACAAGGGGTCACAATTGGAAGTTGAAGACTCCTATGAGTCAAAGGGATGTTAGGAAGTATTTCTTCAGTCATAGAGTTGTCAGGAAGTGGAATAGCTTGGAAAGCGACATAGTGGAGGCAGGAACCATACATAGTTTTAAGACTAGGTTTGATAAAGCTCATGGAGCAGGGAGAGAGAGGACCTAGTAGCAATCAGTGAAGAGGCGGGGCCAGGAGCTATGAATCGACCCCTGCAACCACAAATAGGTGAGTACAAATAGGTGAGTACACACGCACACACACACACACACACACACACGCACACACACACACACGTACACACACACACACACACACACACACGCACACACACACACACACACACACACGCACACACACACACACACACTCTGCAAAGAGGCAGAGGAGAGGTTTGTCCCCAAGGGAAACAGAAGTAATGGGAAGACCAGAACGAGTCCTTGGTTCACCCAGAGGTGTAGGGAGGCAAAAAGTAAGTGTAATAGAGAATGGAAAAAGTACAGAAGACAAAGGACCCAGGAAAATAAAGAGATTAGCCGAAGAGCCAGAAACGAATATGCACAGGTAAGAAGGGAGGCTCAGCGACAATATGAAAATGATATAGCATCAAAAGTCAAGTCTGACCCGAAGCTGTTGTATAGCCACATCAGGAGGAAAACAACAGTCAAGGACCAGGTAATCAGGCTGAGAAAGGAAGGTGGGGAGTTCACAATAAACGACCAAGAGGTATGTGAGGAGCTCAACATGAGATTTAAAGAAGTATTTACACAGGAGACAGGTAGGACTCCAGGAATTCAGAATAGGAGGTATACCAACAAATGCTGGATGAAATACACACAACCGAGGAGGAGGTGAAGAAGCTGCTATGTGAACTCGATACCTCAAAAGCGGTGGGACCAGACAACATTTCTCCTTGGGTCCTTAGAGAGGGAGCAGAGATGTTGTGTGTGCCACTAACACAAATCTTCAACACATCCATTGAAACTGGGCAACTACCTGAGGCGTGGAAGATGGCAAATGTAGTCCCAATTTTTAAGAAAGGAGACAGACACGAGGCATTAAACTACAGACCTGTGTCACTGACGTGTATAGTATGCAAAGTCATGGAGAAGATCATCAGGAGGAGAGTGGTGGAGCACCTAGAAAGACACAAGCTTATAAACGACAACCAGCACGGTTTCAGGGAAGGAAAATCCTGTATCACAAACCTACTGGAGTTTTATGACAAGGTAACAGAAGTAAGACACGAGAGAGAGGGGTGGATAGACTGCATTTTTTTGGACTGCAAGAAGGCGTTCGACACAGTTCCTCACAAGAGGGTAATGCAAAAGCTAGAGGATCAGGCACACGTAACAGGAAAAGCACTGCAATGGATCAGAGAATATCTGACAGGGAGGCAACAACGAGTCATGGTACGTGACGAGATGTCAGAGTGGGCACCTGTGACGAGTGGAGTTCCACAAGGGTCAGTCCTAGGACCTGTACTGTTTTTGGTATATGTGAATGACATAACGGAAGGGATAGACTCAGAAGTGTCCCTGTTTGCAGATGATGTGAAGTTAATGAGAAGAATCAAATCAGTCGAGGATCAGGCAGGACTACAAAGAGACCTGGACAGGTTGCAAGCCTGGTCCAGTAACTGGCTCCTTGAATTTAACCCTGCCAAATGTAAAGTCATGAATATCGGGGAAGGGCAAAGAAGACCGCAGACAGAGTATAGTCTAGGTGGCCAAAGACTGCAAACCTCACTCAAAGAAAAAGATCTTGGGGTGAGTATAATACCGAGCACATCTCCTGAGGCACACATCAATCAGATAACTGCTGCAGCATACGGGCGGCTGGCAAACCTAAGAATAGCGCCCAATACCTCACTAAGGAATCATTCAAGACTCTGTATACCATATACGTCAGGCCCATACTGGAGTATGCAGCACCAGTTTGGAACCCACACCTGGTCAAGCACGTCAAGAAATTAGAGAAAGTGCAAAGGTTTGCAACAAGACTAGTCCCAGAGCTAAGGGGATTGTCCTACGAAGAAAGGTTAAGGGAAATCGGCCTGACGACACTAGAGGACAGGAGGGTGTAGGGAGACATGATAACGACATATAAAATACTGCGAGGAATAGATAAGGTGGACAGAGACAAGATGTTCCAGAGAGGGGACACAGAAACAAGGGGTCACAATTGGAAGTTGAAGACTCCTATGAGTCAAAGGGATGTTAGGAAGTATTTCTTCAGTCATAGAGTTGTCAGGAAGTGGAATAGCTTAGAAAGCGACATAGTGGAGGCAGGAACCATACATAGTTTTAAGACTAGGTTTGATAAAGCTCATGGAGCAGGGAGAGAGAGGACCTAGTAGCAATCAGTGAAGAGGCGGGGCCAGGAGCTATGACTCGACCCCTGCAACCACAAATAGGTGAGTACAAATAGGTGAGTACACACAGAGAGATATAGAAGAAGCAGCCAGGGTCACGAAGAGCACCACAGGAACAACGAATGGGAGCGCAGAAACAACATATGAGAGGGTAGACAAAACAGCAGACACGCTAAACATGGAGACCCCAACAACACACTGCAGCGGACAGGGACGTAAGAGCAGACCGGACACACAAAGGAACACGGGATTACATTCATGACAGCACCGGAGAGGATTATGCACCTTGACAAGGCAATGGGAGACACAGTGGGAGGAGGAAAGGAAGAAGTCGATGTTCATCTATGATAGAGACAACAGTACCTGGCAGGAAACAACGCTGGGGCTTGTGCACCAGGCACAGCCAAAGGGAATGAGGAGAAAGGAGGAGAACTCGGGTACGCACAGGCACTGGCAGGCACACATGAGGCCCGAAGCAAGACGAGCAGGATAACAACACACGAGAGGGATATAGAAGAAGCAGCCAGGATCACGAAGAGCACCACAGGACCAACGAATGGGAGCACAGAAACAACATATGAGAGGGTAGACAAAGCAGCAGACACGCTAATCATGGAGACCCCACAACACACTGCAGCGGACAGGGACGTAAGAGCAGACCGGACACACAAAGGAACACGGGAATACATCATGATAGCACCGGAGAGGATAATGCACCTGTGACAAGGCAATGGGAGACACAGTGGGAGGAGGAAAGGGAGAAGTCGATGTTCATCTATGGCCTGAAGGAAGTCGAAGGAGACACCCACGACAGAAGGAAACAGGAGGAGACAAACAGATCGATGGTATCATGCTAGCAATAGGGGAGACTCATCTCAAGTGACAAATTTTCGGAGAATCGGGTGGTACACAAAGGAAGAAGTCGACCCTCAAGGTAATATTCAAGGCAGAATCAGCACGCACCATGATCCTGCAAGAGAAAGCTCGGCTAAGGACGAACCAGGGTACCGGAATGTATATCTAGATCGAGACAGAACACAGGAAGAAAGGGAGGCCCGGAGGGAGAGGTTAAGAAGGAGGAGAGAGGGGGAGGGGAGACAGCGAGATACGGAGGACACCAAGCCCAAGCAGGACAAACACACACACTGGAAATACCTCAGCGGGCCTCATATCACAAACAACCCACGACACCCATACACTCTAGCACCACACCCACTATCAGGCCCCTGTCCCCACCCTAGCAAATGAAAACCCACCGTCACAGTTACCCCCACCCCACCTCAAGCTGCACCCCACCTGCCCATACCCCAACCATACAATCACCCCCACCCATGCTCCAACCCTCGGGCACCCTGCCCACACCCCCATCCCACCAAGATCTCCCCAGGGCCACAGTATTGGAAACAAGGTTGAAGGTTTGGTACACAAATGCGGATGGAATTACGAATAAGTATGAAGAGTGGAATGAAAGAATAGATGAGGCATCTCCAGACATCATAGCGGTCACAGAAACTAAATTAAATGAGACAGTAACAGATGCAATCTTCCCCAGGGATATCAGATCCTGAGGAAAGATAGGAGGAGCAGGGGGTGGAGGGGTTGCACTGCTTGTAAGGCACCGTTGGAGATTCGAGGAAATGGTAGGAGTGGAGGGGTAGAGAACGGAATTCATAGTAGGTACCATCCAGTCTGGGAGCATAAGATAATCATTGCAGTGATGTATAACCCACCACAGAACTGCAGGAGGCCAGGAGAAGAATACGATGAGAACAACAGAGCGATGGTGGACACCCTGGCAGAGGTGGCAAGAAAAGCACACATGAGCAGAGCGAGCTACTGGTCATGGGAGATTTCAACCACAGGGAGATCGACTGGGAGAATCATGAACCACGTGGGGGTCCAGAAACTTGAGAGCCAAGATGATGGACGTGGTACTGGAAAACCTGATGCACCAACATGTCAGGGACACGACCAGAGAGAGGGAGAAGATGAACCAGCAAGACTGGACCTTGTATTCACCTGAACAGCTCAGATATTGAAGACATAACGCACGAGAGCTCCCTGGGAGCCAGTGACCATATGGTGCTTAGCTTTGAGTACATTGTAGAGCTACAGGTGGAGAGGGGAAACAGTACCGATAGAGACAAACCAGACTTTAAAAGAGGAAACTACACGGGCTTGAGGAATTTCCTGCAGGACATCCAGTGGGAAAGGGAAATGGAAGGACTGACAATAAATGAAATGATGGAATACGTAGGGGCAAAGTGCAAGGAGGCAGAGGAACGGTTTATTCCCAGAGGCAAATGTTTAAATGGGAAGGCCAGAAAGAGCCCCTGGTTTACCCAAAGGTGCAGGGAGGCAAAGAATCAGAGTATCAGAGAATGGAAACGGTACAGAAGGCAAAGAACCCAAGTAAACAAAGAGATTAGTAGAAGAGCTAGAAACGAGTATGCACAAGTACGGAGGGAGGCCCAGAAACAGTACGAAAACGACATAGCATCGAAAGTTAAGTCCGACTCAAACTGATGTTCAGTCACATCAGAAGGAAGACAACAGTCAAGGACCAGGTGATAAGGCTGAGGAGAGAAGATGGGGAACTCACAAGTAATGATCAAGAGGTATGTGAGGAGCTCAACTTGAGGTTTAAGGAAGTATTCACAATGGAGGAAGGAAGGCAGCTGGGTAGACAGGACATGGTTCGTCACCAACAGGGATGTACCAAGTGCTAGAGGGCTACACACAACTGAGGAGGAAGTGAAGCAGTTACTCAGTGACCTCGATACCTCAAAGGCGATGGGTCCGACAATATCTCCCGTGGGTTCTTCGGGAAGGAGCTGAGGTACTGAGTGTGCCACTTACCACAATATTCAACACATCCCTTGAAACTGGGCAGCTACCTGAGGTATGGAAGAAGGCCAACGTAGTCCCCATTTTTAAAAAAGGAGACAGAAAAGAGGCATAAACTATAGACCGGTGTCACTTACATGTATAGTGTGCAAAGTCCTGGAGAAAATCATCAGGAAAAGAATGGTGGAACACCTTGAGCGGAACAGGATAATAAACACCAGACAGCATGGATTCCGGGAAGGCAAATCCTGTGTAACAAACCTCCTAGAGTTCTATGATAAAGTAACAGAGGTAAGGCAGGAGAGAGAAGGGTGGGTTGATTGCATTTTCCTGGACTGCAGGAAGGCCTTCGACACAGTTCCTCACATGAGATTAGTAAAGAAGTTGGAAGAACAAGCAGGTATAACAGGAAGAGCACTGGAATGGATCAGGGAATACCTCAAAGGGAGGCAACAACGGGTCATGGTGCGTGGTGAGGTATCACAGTGGGCGCCTGTGACGAGTGGTGTACCGCAGGGGTCAGTCCTAGGACCAGTGTTATTCCTGGTTATGTAAATGACATGACGGATGGGATAGACTCAGAAGTGTCTCTATTCGCGGATGATGTGAAAATAATGAGTAGAATCACATCGGAAGAGGACCAGGCAGGGCTGCAAACAGACCTGGACAAGCTCGACATCTGGTCTAGCAGTTGGCTTCTCAAATTCAATCCCTCCAAATGCAAAGTCATGAGGATCGGAGAAGGGCAAAGAAGACCGCTGACAGAGTACAAGCTAGGCGGACAAAGGCTACAAACCTCGGCAAAGGAGAAAGACCTTGGAGTGAGTATAACGCCTAGCACGTCTCCGGAGGCACACATCAACCAGATAACTGCGGCAGCATATGGGCGTCTGGCAAACCTTAGATTATCGTTCCGTTACCTTAACAAGGAATTGTTCAAGACACTGTATACCGTGTACGTCAGGCCCATACTAAAATATGCAGCACCAGTCTGGAACCCACACCTGGTCAAGCACGTAAGGAAACTAGAGAAAGTGCAAAGGTTTGCGACAAGGTTAGTTCCACAACTCAGGGGTCTGTCTTATGAAGAAAGGTTGAGGGAAATAGGACTAACAACACTGGAGGAAAGAAGGGTCAGAGGAGACATGATAACGACATACAAAATACTGCGGGGAATTGACAAGGTAGATAGTGACAGGTTGTTTCAGAGAGGGAACACAGAAACAAGGGGACACAACTGGAAGCTGAAGACTCAGATGAGTCAAAGGGATGTCAGGAAACATTTCTTCAGCCACAGAGTAGTCAGGAAGTGGAATGGACTAGAGAAAGATATAGTGGAGGCAGGAACCATACATAGTTTTAAGACAAGGTATGATAAAGCTCATGGAGCAGGGAAAGCAGAGACCCAGTAGCAGACAGCGAAGAACCGGGGCCAGGAGCTGAGTCTCGACCCCTGCAACCACAATTAGGTGAGTACAATTAGGTGAGTACACACACACACACACACACACACACACACACACCAAGGACCAAGCAGGACTTCAAACAGACCTGGACAAGCTTGACATCTGGTCTAGCAACTGGCTTCTCGAATTTAATCCCACCAAATGCAAAGTCATGAAGATCGGAGAAGGGCAAAGAAGACCGCTGACAGAGTACAGGCTAGGTGGACAAAGGCTACAAACCTCATCAAATGAGAAAGACCTTGGGGTGAGTATAACGCCAAGCACGTCTCCGGAAACACATCAACCAGATAACTGCGGCAGCATATGGGCGACTGGCAAACCTAAGATTAGCGTTCTGTTACCTTAACAAGGAATCGTTCAAGACACTGTACACCGTGTACGTCAGGCCCATACTAGAGTATGCAGCACCAGTCTGGAACCCACACCTGGTCAAGCACGTCAAGAAATTAGAGAAAGTGCAAAGGTTTGAGACAAGGCTAGTTCCACAACTCAGGGGACTGCCCTATGAAGAAAGGTTGAGGGAAATAGGACAAACAACACTGGAGGACAGAGGGGTTAGAGGAGACATGATAACGACATACAAAATACTGCGGGGAATCGACAAGGTAGATAGTGACAGGATGTTCCAGAGAGGGAACAAAGAAACAAGGGGGCACAATTGGAAGCTGAAGACTCAGATGAGTCAAAGGGATGTTAGGAAGCATTTCTTCAGCCATAGAGTAGTCAGGAAGTGGAATAGTCTAGCGAACGATATAGTGGAGGCAGGAACCATACATAGTTTTAAGACAAGGTATGATAAAGCTCATGGAGCAGGGAGAGCAGAGACCCAGTAGCGGACAGCGAAGAGGCGGGGCCAGGAGCTGAGTATCGACCCCTGCAACCACAATTAGGTGAGTACACACACACACGCAAGGTGGACAGAGACAAGATGTTCCAGAGAGGGGACACAGCAACAAGGGGTCACAATTGAAAACTGAAGACTCAGATGAGTCACAGGGATGTTAGGAAGTATTTCATCAGCCATAGAGTTGTCAGGAAGTGGAATAGTCAGGAAAGTGAGGTAGTGGAGGCAGGTACCATACATAGCTTCAAGAAGAGGTATGATAAGGCTCATGGAGCAGGGAGAGAGTGGAACTAGTGGCGACCAGTGAAGAGGCAGAACCAGGAGCTATGAATCGACCCCTGCAACCACAATTAGGTGAGTACGAAAGAAGTTACATCTAAATAAGTAATTTAACTTAAATGAAAAGTAATTAACTTACAAAAGCTTTCATTATCTCTCACCTTCACCTCTTGTAGCAGTGGACGGGAAGGTGCGCCTCACCTTCACCTCTTGTAGCAGTGGACGGGAAGGAGCACCTCACCTTCACCTCTTGTAGCAGCAGACGGGAGGGTGCACCTCACCTTCACCTCTTGTAGCAGCGGACGGGAAGGCGCACCTCACCTTCACCTCTTGTAGCAGTGGACGGGAAGGTGCACCTCACCTTCACCTCTTGTAGCAGTGGACGGGAAGGAGCACCTCACCTTCACCTCTTGTAGCAGTGGACGGGAAGGAGCACCTCACCTTCACCTCTTGTAGCAGCAGACGGGAAGGAGCACCTCACCTTCACCTCTTGTAGCAGCGGACGGGAAGGCGCACTCACCTTCACCTCTTGAGCAGCAGACGGGAAGGTGCACTCACCTTCACCTCTTGTAGCAGTGGACGGGAAGGAGCACCTCACCTTCACCTCTTGTACAGGGACGGAAGGAGCACCTCACCTTCACCTCTTGTAGCAGCAGACGGGAAGGAGCACCTCACCTTCACCTCTTGTAGCAGTGGACGGGAAGGAGCACCTCACCTTCACCTCTTTAGCAGACGGGAAGGTGCACCTCACCTTCACCTCTTGTAGCAGCGGACGGGAAGGCGCACCTCACCTTCACCTCTTGTAGCAGTGGACGGGAAGGTGCACCTCACCTTCACCTCTTGTAGCAGTGGACGGAAGGAGCACCTCACCTTCACCTCTTGTGCAGTGGACGGGAAGGAGCACCTCACCTTCACCTCTTGTAGCAGCAGACGGAAGGTGCACCTCACCTTCACCTCTTGTAGCAGCGGACGGGAAGGCGCACCTCACCTTCACCTCTTGTAGCAGTGGACGGAAGGCACCTCACCTTCACCTCTTGAGCAGTGGACGGGAAGGAGCACCTCACCTTCACCTCTTGTAGCAGTGGACGGGAAGGAGCACCTCACCTTCACCTCTTGTAGCAGCAGACGGGAAGGAGCACCTCACCTTCACCTCTTGTAGCAGCGGACGGAAGGCGCACTCACCTTCACCTCTTGTAGCAGCAGACGGGAAGGTGCACCTCACCTTCACCTCTTGTAGCAGCGGACGGGAAGGCGACCTCACCTTCACCTCTTGTAGCAGCGGACGAAGGCGACCTCACCTTCACCTCTTGTAGCAGCAGACGGGAAGGCACCTCACCTTCACCTCTTGTAGCAGCGGACGGGAAGGTGCACCTCACCTTCACCTCTTGTAGCAGCGGACGGGAAGGTGCACCTCACCTTCACCTCTTGTAGCAGTGGACGGGAAGGTGCACCTCACCTTCACCTCTTGTAGCAGCGGACGGAAGGCGCACCTCACCTTCACCTCTTGTAGCAGCGGACGGGAAGGCACCTCACCTCACCTCCCGATAGATCACCTCACAACACCTAAATTACCCTTCGATATTAAAATCATCCAGTGAAATTATGAGAATATAATAGGGCTATAGTTACTGGCGGTAATATCACTAATGTTATTTTGAGGGGTTAATATGCCGCTGTAGATTAGTACAATAATCCTTAACATTTCTCTGTGACTTGACAATGATCCAAGACTGAGCGAAAGGTCGTTATAAACTTCTCGTGAGTGCGGGTTCTTTGGTGAGTAGAGAATAATTAGCGGATATGTTGTTACGAGGAACTAGAGCCATCTTCCTTCCTCGGGTCAGACCTGATTGCCTACAGTGCCGTGACGCGTCCCATCAGTAATTATGTTTACGTTTTTGGGGTGAATTGTTCCAGTAAGGGGAATTGTGACCTTGCTGTTCCAGTAAGGGAATTGTGACCTTCTTGTTCCAGTAAGGGAATTGTGACCTTGCTGTTCCAGTAAGGAATTGTGACCTTGTTGTTCCAGTAAGGGAATTGTGACCTTCTTGTTCCAGTAAGGGAATTGTGACCTTGTTCCAGTAAGGGAATTGTGACCTTCTTGTTCCAGTAAGGGAATTGTGACCTTGTTCCAGTAATGGAATTGTGACCTTCTTGTTCCAGTAAGGGAATTGTGACCTTCTTGTTCCAGTAAGGGAATTGTGACCTTGTTCCAGTTAAGGAATTGTGGTCTTCTTGTTCCAGTAAGGGAATTGTGACCTTGTTCCAATAAGGGAACTGTGACCTTCTCGTTCCAATAAGGGAACTGTGACCTCGTTCCAGTAAGGGAATTGTGACCTTCTTGTTCCAGTAAGGGAATTGTGACCTTGTTTCTTGGTATCACAATTAAGAGTGAGCTCCTCTTGCTTCCCAATAAGTAGACTGCAGCTATCCTCACTCTATCCTCACTCTATCCTCACTCTATCCTCACTCATCCTCACTCTATCCTCACTCTATCCTCACTCTATCCTCACTCTATCCTCACTCTATCCTCACTCTATCCTCACTCTATCCTCGCTCTATCCTCACTCTATCCTCACTCTATCCTCACTCTATCCCTCACTCTATCCCTCACTCTATCCTCACTCTATCCTCACTCTATCCTCACTCTATCCTCGCTCTATCCTCATTCTATCCTCACTTTATCCTCGCTCTATCCTCACTCTAGCCCCACTCTAGCCCCACTCTAGCCCCACTCTGCCCTCAGCCTCGCTCTTTCTCTCTAGCCCCACTCTAGCCCCACTCTAGCCTCACTCGAGCCTCACTCCTAGCCACTCTAGCCTCGCTCTATTCTCTCAGCCCCTCTAGCCCCACTCTAGCCTCGCTCTATTCTCTCCAGCCCCACTCTAGCCTCCCGAGCCTCACTTTAGCCTACTCTATCTCCTTATCCTCACTCTATCCTCACTCTAGCTCCATCTAGCCCCAGCCCCCTAGCCCCACTCTAGCCCCTCAGCCCCACTCTAGCCCCACTCTAGCCTCACTCTAGCCCCACTCTAGCCCCACTCTAGCCTCCTCTAGCCCTCTAGCCCTCCTAGCCACTCTAGCCCACTCTAGCCTCCTCCTAGCCCCACTCTAGTCCACTTAGCCCACTCTAGCCTCGCTCTATTCTCTCTAGCCCCACTCTAGCCCCACTCTAACCTCACTCAGCCCACTCTAGCTCTAGCCCTCACTCAGCCTCACTCGAGCCTCACTCTAGCCCCACTCTACCCCCTCTACCCACTCAGCCCCACTCTAGCCCCCTCTAGCCCCACTCTAGCCCCACTCTAGCCCCACTCTA
>WNWK01040286.1:12500-17047 GCA_009830355.1 Cherax destructor | reverse complement strand
TACGTGGCTTATCAGAGTATTCTGGTCAGTTACCTTGTGAATTAGGGGCTTATAAGTTTCTGGTCAGTTACCTCGTAAATTACGTGGCTTAAAGTATTCTGGTGCAGTTACCTTTGAATTACGTGGCTTATCAGAGTATTCGGGTACGTTACCTGTGAATTACTTTTATCAGAGTATTCTGGTCGTTCCCTTTTGTGAATTGTGGCTTATCAGGTATTCTGGTACAGTTACCTTTGAATTACGTGGCTTATCAAGTATTCTGGTACAGTTACCTCGGAATTACGTGGCTTATCAAGTATTCTGGCAGTTACCTTTGAATTACGTGGCTTATCAGAGTATTCTGGTACATTACCTCGGAAATTACGTGGTTATCAGAGTATTCGGGTGCAGTTACCTTTGTGAATTCGGGCTTATCAGAGTACTGGTCAGTTCCCTTTGTGAATTACGGGGCTTATCAAGTATTCGGTCATTACCTCGTAAATTTCGTGGCTTATCAGAATTCTGGTCAGTTCCCTTTGTGAATTACGTGGTTATCAGAGTATTCTGGTCAGTTCCCTTTGTGAATTACGTGGCTTATCGGGTATTCTGGTGCAGTTACCTCGTGAATTGGGCTTATCAAGATTCTGGGGCAGTTCCCCGGAATTACGTGGCTTATCAGAGTATTCTGGAAGTTCCTCGTGAATTACGTGGCTTATCAGAGTATTCTGGTACAGTTACCTGTGAATTACGTGGCATCAGAGTATTCTGGTACAGTTACCTGTGAATTCTGGCTTATCAGGTATTCTGGTACAGTTACCTCTGAATTACGTGGCTTATCGAGTATTCTGGTACAGTTACCCGTGTTCGTGGCTTATCAGAGTTTTTGGTCAGTTACCTCGGAATTACGGGGTTTTCAGAGTATTCGGGTGATTACTGTGAATTACGTGGCTTATCAAGATTCGTACAGTTACCTCGTGAATTACGTGGCTTATCAGAGTATTCGGGTTTCAGTTACCTTGTGAATTCGTGGCTTATCAGAGTATTCTGGTACAGTTACCTCGTGAATTACGTGGCTTATCAGAGTATTCTGGTACAGTTACCTTGTGAATTACTTGGCTTATCAGAGTATTCTGGTACAGTTACCTGGTGAATTACGTGGCTTATCAGAGTATTCTGGTACAGTTATCTCGTGAATTACGTGGGTTATCAGAGTATTCTGGTACAGTTACCTTGTGAATTACGTGGCTTATCAGAGTATTCTGGTTCAGTTACCTTGTGAATTACGTGGCTTATCAGAGTATTCTGGTACATTTACCTCGGGAATTACGTGGCTTATCAGAGTATTCTGGTGCAGTTACCTCGTGAATTTCGTGGCTTATCAGAGTATTCTGGTGCAGTTACCTCGTGAATTACGTGGCTTATCAGAGTATTCTGGTGCATTACCTCGTGAATTACGTGGCTTATCAGAGAATTCTGGTGCAGTTACCTCGTGAATTACGTGGATTATCAGAGTATTCTGGTGCAGTTACCTCGTGAATTACGTGGCTTATCAGAGTATTCTGGTGCAGTTACCTCGTGAATTACGTGGCTTATCAGAGAATTCTGGTGCAGTTACCTCGTGAATTACGTGGCTTATCAGAGTATTCTTGTAGAGTTACCTCGTGAATTACGTGGCTTATCAGAGTATTCTGGTACAGTTACCTTGTGAATTACGTGGCTTATCAGAGTATTCTGGTACAGTTACCTTGTGAATTACGTGGCTTATCAGAGTATTCTGGTACAGTTACCTCGTGAATTACGTGGCTTATCAGAGTATTCTGGTACAGTTACCTTGTGAATTACGTGGCTTATCAGAGTATTCTGGTGCAGTTACCTCGTGAATTACGTGGCTTATCAGAGTATTCTGGTGCAGTTACCTTGTGAATTACGTGGCTTATCAGAGTATTCTGGTACAGTTACCTCGTGAATTACGTGGCTTATCAGAGTATTCTGGTGCAGTTACCTTGTGAATTACGTGGCTTATCAGAGTATTCTGGTTCAGTTACCTTGTGAATTACGTGGCTTATCAGAGTATTCTGGTACATTTACCTCGGGAATTACGTGGCTTATCAGAGTATTCTGGTGCAGTTACCTCGTGAATTTCGTGGCTTATCAGAGTATTCTGGTGCAGTTACCTCGTGAATTACGTGGCTTATCAGAGTATTCTGGTGCAGTTACCTCGTGAATTACGTGGCTTATCAGAGTATTCTGGTGCAGTTACCTCGTGAATTACGTGGCTTATCAGAGAATTCTGGTGCAGTTACCTCGTGAATTACGTGGCTTATCAGAGTATTCTTGTAGAGTTACCTCGTGAATTACGTGGCTTATCAGAGTATTCTGGTACAGTTACCTTGTGAATTACGTGGCTTATCAGAGTATTCTGGTACAGTTACCTTGTGAATTACGTGGCTTATCAGAGAATTCTGGTGCAGTTACCTTGTGAATTACGTGGCTTATCAGAGTATTCTGGTACAGTTACCTCGTGAATTACGTGGCTTATCAGAGTATTCTGGTACAGTTACCTTGTGAATTACGTGGCTTATCAGAGTATTCTGGTACAGTTACCTTGTGAATTACGTGGCTTATCAGAGTATTCTGGTACAGTTACCTCGTGAATTACGTGGCTTATCAGAGTATTCTGGTACAGTTACCTTGTGAATTACGTGGCTTATCAGAGTATTCTGGTGCAGTTACCTCGTGAATTACGTGGCTTATCAGAGTATTCTGGTGCAGTTACCTTGTGAATTACGTGGCTTATCAGAGTATTCTGGTACAGTTACCTCGTGAATTACGTGGCTTATCAGAGTATTCTGGTGCAGTTACCTTGTGAATTACGTGGCTTATCAGAGTATTCTGGTACAGTTACCTTGTGAATTACGTGGCTTATCAGAGTATTCTGGTACAGTTACCTCGTGAATTACGTGGCTTATCAGAGTATTCTGGTACAGTTACCTTTTGAATTACGTGGCTTATCAGAGTATTCTGGTACAGTTACCTCGGGAATTACGTGGCTTATCAGAGTATTCTGGTGCAGTTACCTTGTGAATTACGTGGCTTATCAGAGTATTCTGGTACAGTTACCTTGTGAATTACGTGGCTTATCAGAGTATTCTGGTACAGTTACCTCGTGAATTACGTGGCTTATCAGAGTATTCTGGTACAGTTACCTTGTGAATTACGTGGCTTATCAGAGTATTCTGGTACAGTTACCTTGTGAATTACGTGGCTTATCAGAGTATTCTGGTGCAGTTACCTCGTGAATTACGTGGCTTATCAGAGTATTCTGGGGCAGTTACCTCGTGAATTACGTGGCTTATCAGAGTATTCTGGTACAGTTACCTCGTGAATTACGTGGCTTATCAGAGTATTCTGGTACAGTTACCTCGTGAATTACGTGGCTTATCAGAGTATTCTGGTACAGTTACCTCGTGAATTACGTGGCTTATCAGAGTATTCTGGTACAGTTACCTCGTGAATTACGTGGCTTATCAGAGTATTCTGGTACAGTTTCCTCGTGAATTACGTGGCTTATCAGAGTATTCTGGTACAGTTACCTTGTGAATTACGTGGCTTATCAGAGTATTCTGGTACAGTTACCTCGTGAATTACGTGGCTTATCAGAGTATTCTGGTACAGTTACCTCGTGAATTACGTGGCTTATCAGAGTATTCTGGTACAGTTACCTCGTGAATTACGTGGCTTATCAGAGTATTCTGGTACAGTTACCTTGTGAATTACGTGGCTTATCAGAGTATTCTGGTACAGTTACCTCGTGAATTACGTGGCTTATCAGAGTATTCTGGTACAGTTACCTCGTGAATTACGTGGCTCCTCAGCAACACTTCTGGATTACTAGTGATATATACAAAGCAGCTGAATATAAGTCTAGATAATTAGTAACACAGGTGTCTAGGTGGTGATAATTAGTAACACAGGTGTCTAGGTGGTGATAATTAGTAACACAGGTGTCTAGGTGGTGATAATTAGTAACACAGGTGTCTAGGTGGTGATAATTAGTAACACAGGTGTCTAGGTGGTGATATTTAGTAACACAGGTGTCTAGGTGGTGATATTTAGTAACACAGGTGTCTAGGTGGTGATATTTAGTAACACAGGTGTCTAGGTGGTGATAATTATATTTAATATAACTTGTATAATTAAGAGGATATCTCCTACACCACTCTTGGAGAATAACTTGATATATATGATAGTTATTCTGTGATAATAATCATGAGGTGTTATGGACGCACTTCATAAATACATACTGTAATATTATTGAGTACAGTCTGGTACATTGATGTGATGAGATGTACTCATGAGTACAAGTGTAATGTTATGTGTGTGCTCAGTGTGTGTGTTCAGTGCGTGTGCTCAGTGTGTGTTCAGTGCGTGTGCTCAGTGTGTTCAGCGTGTGCTTAGTGTGTGTGCTCAGTGTGTGCTCAGTGTGTGCTCAGTGTGTGTGCTCAGTGTGTGTTCAGTGTGTGCTCAGTGTGTGTTCAGTGCGTGTGCTCAGTGTGTTCAGCGTGTGC
>WNWK01040286.1:0-7500 GCA_009830355.1 Cherax destructor | reverse complement strand
GCCAGTCAAAGTAATTTTCAAAGCAGAATTGACTCGAAACAGGATCCTGCAGGAGAAAGCAAGACTAAGGGATATGTCAGAGTACCGGAGGGTGTATCTCGACCGCGACAGAACACGGGAAGAAAGACAGAAACTGAAAGAGAGGGTACAGAGACAAAAGGAGGAAAGAGAGATGGACAGGAGAACCCAGACTCAGGAGGAAGCTCTAATACAACCACCTTCAGATGTTCCCCAACCTGGACAACCCCAATGCAACCAAACAACCTAACCCAAAACACACATGCCATACCCAATGATTCCACCCACCTCAGTACAAACTCCACCTTCACACCAACCACCCATAGTTCCCCATCAGATCTCCCACTTTCCCAACCCCAACATACCCCCCAGACTACGGTTTTAGAAAAGAAGTTAAAGGTTTGGTATACAAATACAGATGGTATAACAAATAAATGTGAGGAGTGGCATGAAAGAATAAAGGAGACATCCCCAGACATAATAGCACTCACAGAAACGAAACTCACCAGGATGATAACAGATGCAATCTTCCCACCCGGATATCAAATCCTCAGGAAAGATAGAGGAGCAGAGGGGAGGAGGAGTTGCACTGCTCATTAAGAACAGGTGGGGATTTGAGGAAGTGGAAGGAATGGATGGAATGGGTGAAAGGGACTACATAGTAGGAACAATTCAGTCTGAGGGCCATAAGGTGATAATTGCTGTAATGTACAACCCGCCACAGAACTGCAGGAGGCCAAGAGAAGAATACGACGAGAGCAACAGAGCAATGGTAGACACACTAGCCGAGGTAGCCAGAAGAGCCCACATGGGGAGAGCAAAGTTACTAGTTATGGGTGATTTCAATCACAAAGAGATTGATTGGGAAAACCTAGAGCCCCATGGGGGTCCTGAATCATGGAGAGCCAAGATGATGGATGTGGTACTGGAAAACCTCATGCATCAACATGTTAGAGACACTACCAGAGAGAGAGGTGGGGATGATCCAGCAAGACTGGACCTAGTATTCACCTTGAGTAGTTCGGACATCGAGGATATCACGTATGAAAGGCCCCTTGGAGCTAGTGATCATTTGGTTCTGTGTTTTGATTATATAGTTGAGCTACAAGTGGAGAGGGGAGCAGGAATAGGAAGGGAGAAACGAAACTACAAAAGGGGGACTACACAGGCATGAGGAACTTCCTACAAGACGTTCAGTGGGAGAGAGAATTGGCAGGAAAACCAGTAAAAGAAATGATGGAATATGTGACAACCAAATGCAAAGAGGCAGAGGAGAGGTTTGTCCCCAAGGGAAACAGAAGTAATGGGAAGACCAGAACGAGTCCTTGGTTCACCCAGAGGTGTAGGGAGGCAAAAAGTAAGTGTAATAGAGAATGGAAAAAGTACAGAAGACAAAGGACCCAGGAAAATAAAGAGATTAGCCGAAGAGCCAGAAACGAATATGCACAGGTAAGAAGGGAGGCTCAGCGACAATATGAAAATGATATAGCATCAAAAGTCAAGTCTGACCCGAAGCTGTTGTATAGCCACATCAGGAGGAAAACAACAGTCAAGGACCAGGTAATCAGGCTGAGAAAGGAAGGTGGGGAGTTCACAATAAACGACCAAGAGGTATGTGAGGAGCTCAACATGAGATTTAAAGAAGTATTTACACAGGAGACAGGTAGGACTCCAGGAATTCAGAATAGGGAGGTATACCAACAAGTGCTGGATGAAATACACACAACCGAGGAGGAGGTGAAGAAGCTGCTATGTGAACTCGATACCTCAAAAGCGGTGGGACCGGACAACATTTCTCCGTGGGTCCTTAGAGAGGGAGCAGAGATGTTGTGTGTGCCACTAACACAAATCTTCAACACATCCATTGAAACTGGGCAACTACCTGAGGCGTGGAAGATGGCAAATGTAGTCCCAATTTTTTAAGAAAGGAGACAGACACGAGGCATTAAACTACAGACCTGTGTCACTGACGTGTATAGTATGCAAAGTCATGGAGAAGATCATCAGGAGGAGAGTGGTGGAGCACCTAGAAAGACACAAGCTTATAAACGACAACCAGCACGGTTTCAGGGAAGGAAAATCCTGTGTCACAAACCTACTGGAGTTTTATGATAAGGTAACAGAAGTAAGACACGAGAGAGGGGTGGATAGACTGCATTTTTTTGGACTGCAAGAAGGCGTTCGACACAGTTCCTCACAAGAGGTTAATGCAAAAGCTAAAGGATCAGGCACACGTAACAGGAAAAACACTGCAATGGATCAGAGAATATCTGACAGGGAGGCAACAACGAGTCATGGTACGTGACGAGATGTCAGAGTGGGCACCTGTGACGAGTGGAGTTCCACAAGGGTCAGTCCTAGGACCTGTACTGTTTTTGGTATATGTGAATGACATAACGGAAGGGATAGACTCAGAAGTGTCCCTGTTTGCAGATGATGTGAAGTTAATGAGAAGAATAAAATCAGTCGAGGATCAGGCAGGACTACAAAGAGACCTGGACAGGCTGCAAGCCTGGTCCAGTAACTGGCTCCTTGAATTTAACCCTGCCAAATGCAAAGTCATGAAGATCGGGGAAGGGCAAAGAAGACCGCAGACAGAGTATAGTCTAGGTGGCCAAAGACTGCAAGCCTCACTCAAAGAAAAAGATCTTGGGGTGAGTATAATACCGAGCACATCTCCTGAGGCACACATCAATCAGATAACTGCTGCAGCATACGGGCGGCTGGCAAACCTAAGAATAGCGTTCCAATACCTCACTAAGGAATCATTCAAGACTCTGTATACCATATACGTCAGGCCCATACTGGAGTATGCAGCACCGGTTTGGAACCCACACCTGGTCAAGCACGTCAAGAAATTAGAGAAAGTGCAAAGGTTTGCAACAAGACTAGTCCCAGAGCTAAGGGGATTGTCCTACGAAGAAAGGTTAAGGGAAATCGGCCTGACGACACTAGAGGACAGGAGGGTTAGGGAGACATGATAACGACATATAAAATACTGCGAGGAATAGATAAGGTGGACAGAGACAAGAAGTTCCAGAGAGGGGACACAGAAACAAGGGGTCATAATTGGAAGTTGAAGACTCCTATGAGTCAAAGGGATGTTAGGAAGTATTTCTTCAGTCATAGAGTTGTCAGGAAGTGGAATAGCTTAGAAAGCGACATAGTGGAGGCAGGAACCATACATAGTTTTAAGACTAGGTTTGATAAAGCTCATGGAGCAGGGAGAGAGAGGACCTAGTAGCAATCAGTGAAGAGGCGGGGCCAGGAGCTATGACTCGACCCCTGCAACCACAAATAGGTGAGTACAAATAGGTGAGTACACACACACACACACACACACACACACACACACACACACACACACACACACACACACACTCACACACACACACACACACTCACACACACACTCACACACACTCACACACACACACACACTCACACACACACACACGTGAACCACAGGGATATTAGGAAGTATTTCTTTTGTCTTGGTCTGGTTGAAGAGTAGAATGACTTGTATGAGGAAATGGTAAAGGCAGACTCAATACACAGCTTCAAGAGTAGGTATGACAAGGACCAAGATGTCAGGAATTAGTGATGGTGATCAAAACTGTGGAGATGGGGCCAGGAGCTGAGTCTCGACCCCCACAACAATGAGTCACCAATGGTGGTAATTTCAACGCTGACGTAAGAAGTGAGCCTCGGCAAGACTCCTTAAATAATATGTACTCACCTAAGTGTGTGTGTGTACTCACGAATTTGTTGTTGCAGGGGTCGAGTCAGAGCTCCTGGCCCCACCACTTCGCTGGGCGTTATCTTGAACACTATGTGCTTAATTGTCCACTTAATGAAGGATATATAGAGAGTATAATGACCTTTGTGACATGCCAAGATATCTTACTAATGACAATAACATACCAGATATACTAAATTTGCTTGTAACAGATAAGTGAACTGTAGATATATATCCATATGTACGCCTGTTAACCTTTTGAGGCCTAGTTTTAGGCCTATTGTATATCCATATGTTGTACTGTCATCCACAGCATGGATATGTTGTTGTACTGTCATCTGCAGCATGGATATGTTGTTGTACTGTCATCCACAGCATGGATATGTTGTTGTACTGTCATCCACAGCATGTATATGTTGTTGTACTGTCATCCACAGCATGGATATGTTGTTGTACTGTCATCCACAGCATGGATATGTTGTTGTACTGTCATCCACAGCATGGATATGTTGTTGTACTGTCATCCACAGCATGGATATGTTGTTGTACTGTCATCCACAGCATGGATATGTTGTTGTACTGTCATCTGCAGCATGGATATGTAGTTGTACTGTCATCTGCAGCATGGATATGATGTTGTACTGTCATCCACAGCATGGATATGTTGTTGTACTGTTATCCACAGCATGTATATGTTGTTGTACTGTCATCAACAGCATGGATATGTTGTTGTACTGTCATCCACAGCATGGATATGTTGTTGTACTGTCATCCACAGCATGGATATGTTGTTGTACTGTCATCCACAGCATGGATATGTTGTTGTGCTGTCATCCACAGCATGGATATGTTGTTGTACTGTAATCCACAGCATGGATATGTTGTTTTACTGTCATCACAGCATGGATATGTTGTTGTACTGTCATCCACAGCATGGATATGTTGTTGTGCTGTCATCCACAGCATGGATACGTTGTTGTGCTGTCATCTACAGCATGGATATGTTGTGCTGTCATCCACAGCATGGATATGTTGTTGTGCTGTCATCCACAGCATGGATATGTTGTTGTGCTGCCATCCACAGCATGGATATGTTGTTGTGCTGTCATCCACAGCATGGATATGTTGTTGTGCTGTCATCCACAGCATGGATATGTTGTTGTGCTGTCATCCACAGCATGGATATGTTGTGCTGTCATCCACAGCATGGATATGTTGTTGTGCTGTCATCCACAGCATGGATATGTTGTTGTGCTGTCATCCACAGCATGGATATGTTGTTGTACTGTCATCCACAACATGGATATGTTGTTGTGCTGTCATCCACAGCATGGATATGTTGTTGTGCTGTCATCCACAGCATGGATATGTTGTTGTGCTGTCATCCACAGCATGGATATGTTGTGCTGTCATCCACAGCATGGATATGTTGTTGTGCTGTCATCCACAGCATGGATATGTTGTTGTGCTGTCATCTACAGCATATATATGTTGTTGTACTGTCATCCACAGCATGGATATGTTGTTGTGCTGTCATCCACAGCATGGATATGTTGTTGTACTGTTATCCACAGAATGGATATGTTGTTGTGCTGTCATCCACAGCGTGGATATGTTGTTGTACTGTCATCCACAGCATGGATATGTTGTTGTGCTGTCATCCACAGCATGGATATGTTGTTGTACTGTCATCCACAGCATGGATATGTTGGTTTGCTGTCATCCACAGCATGGATATGTTGTTGTGCTGTCATCATAGCATGGATATGTTGTTGTACTGTCATCCACAGCATGGATATGTTGTTGTACTGTCATCCACAGCATGGATATGTTGTTGTGCTGTCATCCACAGCATGGATATGTTGTTGTGCTGTCATCCACAGCATGGATATGTTGTTGTGCTGTCATCCACAGCATGGATATGTTGTTGTGCTGTCATCCACAGCATGGATATGTTGTTGTGCTGTCATCCACAGCATGGATATGTTGTTGTGCAGTCATCCACAGCATGGATATGTTGTTGTGCTGTCATCCACAGCATGGATATGTTGTTGTACTGTCATCCACAGCATGGATATGTTGTTGTGCTGTCATCCACAGCATGGATATGTTGTTGTGCTGTCATTCACAGCATGGATATGTTGTGCTGTCATCCACAGCATGGATATGTTGTTGTACTGTCATCCATAGCATGGATATGTTGTTGTACTGTCATCCACAGCATGGATATGTTGTTGTACTGTCATCCACAGCATGGATATGTTGTTGTGCTGTCATCCACAGCATGGATATGTTGTTGTGCTGTCATCCACAGCATGAATATGTTGTTGTACTGTCATCCACAGCATGGATATGTTGTACTGTCATCCACAGCATGGATATGTTGTGCTGTCATCCACAGCATGGATATGTTGTTGTACTGTCATCCACAACATGGATATGGGTTTGTACTGTCATCCACAGCATGGATATGTTGTACTGTCATCCACAGCATGGATATGTTGTGCTGTCATCCACAGCATGGATATGTTGTTGTACTGTCATCCACAACATGGATATGTTGTGCTGTCATCCACAGCATGGATATGTTGTTGTACTGTCATCCACAACATGGATATGTTGTTGTACTGTCATCCACGGCATGGATATGTTGTACTGTCATCCACAGCATGGATATGTTGTGCTGTCATCCACAGCATGGATATGTTGTTGTACTGTCATCCACAACATGGATATGTTGTTGTACTGTCATCCACAGCATGGATATGTTGTACTGTCATCCACAGCATGGATATGTTGTGCTGTCATCCACAGCATGGATATGTTGTTGTACTGTCATCCACAGCATGGATATGTTGTGCTGTCATCCACAGCATGGATATGTTGTTGTACTGTCATCCACAACATGGATATGTTGTTGTACTGTCATCCACAACATGGATATGTTGTTGTGCTGTCATCAACAGCATGGATATGTTGTTGTACTGTCATCCACAACATGGGTATGTTATTGTGCTGTCATCCACAGCATGGATATGTTGTTGTACTGTCATCCACAACATGGATATGTTGTTGTACTGTCATCCACAACATGGATATGTTGTTGTGCTGTCATCAACAGCATGGATATGTTATTGTGCTGTCATCCACAACATGGATATGTTGTGCAATATAAACTAGCAACGTCGGTGATAGAATATGAACTCTAATCTGCTCTTATACCCGCAACACAACATCAACACAACATCAACAACATAACACAAAATCGCAACATCAACACATTAACAATACAACACAACATCAACATCAACACAACACAACATCAACAACACAACACAACATCAACAACACAACATCAACACAACATTATCAACACAACACAACATCAACAACGCAACATCAACACAACATTAACAATACAACACAACATCAACACAACATCAACACAACACAACATCAACACAACATCAACAACACAACACAACATCAACAACACAACACAACATCAATTACAAAATATTTCTTTTTAACGATTTTGACAAGTTTCAATGAAGAAAGATGGACATTTTAAACTTTGAACATTTTGAAATTTTCCCGTGAATTTAACTTTCATTTTGATGGGTGGGCACGGCAGTGACGCAGAAGGTGATGTCAGCCGTCGGAAATTTTTGCCACATCGGCTGTGTTAACATCCTCTTACAATGTTAACATTCCTCTTACTGGTTAATGTTAACATTCCTCTG
>WNWK01040285.1:0-17048 GCA_009830355.1 Cherax destructor | reverse complement strand
TGATTTTATTGCATTTTTGACGATTTAGGGCATTTTCAAGATTTTCTGAAAAACTATTTTTTAGATAAAATACACCTATGAGTAAGTTCTAAAAGAAAATCATAAAATTTTGCTTACTTTTCCATAAATTTCAAACTTGCAGTAGAAATTTATTTAAAAGTGTTATAATCTGAGTATTTTAGCTAAAAAGAGTTTTGCAGAAAAGCACTCAAACCGCTCTAAAACGTCGAAATATGCAATAAAATACGATTTTAGCACATTTTTCTGATTTTTAATGTTTCATGTATTTTTCGAAAATAATATGAAATATTCTATAAAAATATTGATTTTTATAGATTTTTAATGGGATTTTTAAAATATGTAAATAATTATAAATATTAAACTGATTATTCATTTTTGACGATTTAAGGCATTTTAAGATTTTCTGAAAACTATTTTTTAGATAAAATACACCTATGAGTAAGGTTCCTAAAGAAAATCATAAAATTTTGCTTACTTTTCCATAAATTTCAATTGCAGTAGAAATTTATTTAAAAGTGTATAATCTATATTTTAGCTAAAAATGAGTTTGCCAGAAAAGCACTCAAACCGCTCTAAAACGTCGAAATATGCAATAAATACGATTTTAGCACATTTTCTGAGCTTTTAATGTTTCATGTATTTTCGAAAATAATATGAAATATTCTATAAAAATATTGATTTTATAGATTTTAATGGGATTTTTAAAATATGTAAATAATTAATAAATATTAAAAAATGCTATAAAACTTGATTTTATTGCATTTTTTGACGATTTAAGGTATTTTCAAGGATTTTCTGAAAAACTATTTTTTTAGATAAAATACACCTATGAGTAAGCTTCCTAAAAGAAAATCATAAAATTTTGCTTACTTTCCCATAAATTTCAATTGCATAGAAATTTATTTAAAAGTGTGATAATCTAGTATTTTAGCTAAAAATGAGTTTTGCCAGAAAAGCACTCAAACCGCTCTAAAACGTCGAAATATGCAATAAAATACGATTTTAGCACATTTTTCTGAGCTTTTTAATGTTTCATGTATTTTTCGAAAATAATATGAAATATTCTATAAAAATATTGATTTTTATAGTTTTTAATGGGATTTTTTAAAAATATGTAAATAATTAATAAATATAAAATGTATAAACTTGATTTTATTGCATTTTTGACGATTTAAGGCATTTTCAAGGATTTTCTGAAAAACTATTTTTTTAGATAAAATACACCTATGAGTAAGTTCCTAAAAGAAAATCATAAAATTTTGCTTACTTTTCCCATAAATTTCAATTGCAGTAGAAATTTATTTAAAAGTGTGATAATCTAGTATTTTAGCTAAAAATGAGTTTTGCCAGAAAAGCACTCAAACCGCTCTAAAACGTCGAAATATGCAATAAAATACGATTTTAGCACATTTTTCTGAGCTTTTTAATGTTTCATGTATTTGAAAATAATGAAATATTCTATAAAAATATTGATTTATAGATTTTTAATGATTTAAAATGTATTTATTATTTACGATTAAGGATTTCAAGTTTTCTGAAACTATTTTAGATAAAATACACCTATGAGTAAGTTCCTAAAAGAAAATCTAATTTTGCTTACTTTCCATAAATTTCATTGCATAGAAATTTTTTAAGTGTATAATCTAGTATTTTTAAAATGAGTTGCCAGAAAAGCACTCAACGCTCAACTCGAAATATCAATAAAATACATTAGCACATTTGATTTAATGTTTATGTATTTGAAAATAATATAATATTCTATAAATATTGATTTATAGATTTTAATGGATTTTAAAATGTATTATTATTTTAATTTAGGATTTAAGGATTTTCTGAAACTTTTAGATAAAATACACCTAGGTAAGTTCAAAAATCATAAAATTGCTTACTTTTCCATAATTCAATTGCAGTAATTATTTAAAGTGTATAATCTATATTTAGTAAATGGTTGCAAAGCACTCAAACCTTAAACGTCGAAATATGCAATAAATACATTTTAGCACATTTTTGATTTTAATGTTTCATGTATTTTCGAATATATGAAATATTTTAAATATTGATTTTATAGTTTAATGGATTTTAAAATATGTAAATTATAATATTAAATTAAAACTTGATTTATTGCATTTGACATTTAGCATTTAAGTTTTCTGAAACTATTTTAGATAAATACCTGGTAAGTTCTAAGAAATCATAAATTTTGCTTACTTTTCCATAAATTTCAATTGCAGTAAAATTTATTTAAAGTGTGATAATCTAGTATTTTAGCTAAAATGAGTTGCCAGAAAGCACTCAAACGTTAAAACGTCGAAATATGCAATAAACGATTTTAGCAATTTCTAGCTTTTAATGTTTCATGTATTTCAAAATTAGAATATTCTATAAAAATATTGATTTTATAGATTTTAATGGATTTAAAATATGTAAATAATTATAAATATTAAATGTATAACGATTTTTGCATTTTGACGATTAGATTAAGTTTTCGAAACTATTTTTAGATAAAATACACCTATAGTAATTCCTAAGAAATCATAAAATTTTGCTTACTTTTCCCATAAATTTCAATTGCAGAAATTATTTAAGTGTGATAATCTAGTATTTTAGCTAAAATGAGTTTTGAGAAAAGCACTCAAACCGCTCTAAAACGTCGAAATATGCAATAAATACGATTTACACATTTTTTGATTTTAATGTTTCATTATTTTTGAAATAATTAAATATTTATAAAATATTGATTTTTATAGATTTTAATGGGATTTTTAAAAATATGTAAATAATTAATAAATATTAAAAAATACAACTTGATTTTATTGCATTTTTGACGATTTAAGGCATTTTCAAAGGATTTTCTGAAAAACTATTTTTAGATAAAATACACCTATGAGTAAGGTTCTAAAGAAAATCATAAAATTTTGCTTACTTTTCCCATAAATTTCAATTGCAGTAGAAATTTTATTTAAAGTGTATAATCTGATTTTTTTTTTTTTTTTTTTTTTTTTTTTTTTTTTTTTTTTTTTTTTTTTTTAAAAAAAAAAAAAAAAAAAAAAAAAAAAAAAAAAAAAAAAAAAAAAAAAATTTTTAAAAATGTAATATTAAATTAAAGAAACTTGATTTTAGCATTTTACATTTAGCATTTTAAGTTTTCTGAAAACTATTTTTAGATAAAATACACCTATGAGAAGTTCCTAAAGAAAATCATAAAATTTTGCTTACTTTTCCATAAATTTCAATTGCAGTAGAAATTTTATTTAAAAGTGTTAAATCTGAGTATTTTAGCTAAAAATGAGTTTTGAAAAGCACTCAAACTGCTCTAAATCGTCGAAATATGCAATAAAATACGATTTTACACATTTTTTGATTTTTAATGTTTCATTTTCGAAAATATATGAATATTCTATAAAAATATTGATTTTTATAGATTTTTAATGGATTTTTAAATGATTTTATTGCATTTTTGACGATTTAAGGCATTTTCAAGGATTTTCTGAAAACTATTTTTTAGATAAAATACACCTATGAGTAAGTTCCTAAAAGAAAATCATAAAATTTTACTTTCCCATAATTTCAATTGCAGTAGAAATTTTATTTAAAAGTGTGATAATCTAGTATTTTAGCTAAAAATGAGTTTTGCAGAAAAGCACTCAAACCGCTCTAAAACGTCGAAATATGCAATAAAATACGATTTTAGCACATTTTTCTGAGCTTTTAATTTTCATGTATTTTCGAATAATAGATATTCATAAAATTATTTATGATTAATGGATTTAAAATATGTAAATATTTAAATATAAAAATATTGATTTTATTGCATTTTTGAATTAGGATTTTAAATTTTCAAAAATATTTTTTTAGATAAAATAACTATAAGTAAGATTCTAAAGAAACTAAAATTTTGCTACTTTTCCATAAATTTAATTCAGAAATTTTATTTAAAAGTGTATAATCTATATTTTAGCTAAAAATGAGTTTGCCAGAAAAGACTCAAACGCTCTAAAACGTGAAATATCAAAAATCATTTTAACATTTTCTGAGTTTTTAATTTTCATGTATTTTTCAAAATAATGAAATATTCTATAAAAATATTGATTTTTATAGATTTTAATGGATTTTTAAAAATATGTAAATAATTATAAATATTAAAAATGCTATAAAACTTGATTTTATTGCATTTTGACGATTAGCATTTTCAAGATTTTCTGAAAACTATTTTTAGATAAAATACACTATGAGTAAGTTCTAAAGAAAATCATAAAATTTTGCTTACTTTTCCATAAATTTCAATTGCAGTAGAAATTTATTTAAAAGTGTATAATCTAGTATTTTACTAAAAATGAGTTTTGCCTTTTAATGTTTCATGTATTTTCGAAAATTATGAAATATTGTATAATAATATACGATTTTTATAGTTTTTAATGGGATTTTTAAAAATATGTAAATAATTAATAAATATTAAAAATGCTATAAAACTTGATTTTATTGCATTTTTGACGATTTAAGAGCATTTTCAAGGATTTTTGAAACCAATTTTTTTTAGATAAAATACACCTATGAGTAAGGTTCCTAAAAGAAAATCATAAAATTTTGCTTACTTTTCCATAAATTTCAATTGCAGTAGAAATTTTATTTAAAAGTGTGATAATCTGAGTATTTTAGCTAAAAATGAGTTTTGCCAGAAAAGCACTCAAACCGCTCTAAAACGTCGAAATATGCAATAAAATCCAGTTTAGCACATTTTTCTGAGCTTTTTAATGTTTCATGTATTTTCGAAAATAATATGATATATTCTATAAAAATATTGATTTTTATAGATTTTTAATTGGATTTTTAAAAATATGTAAATAATTTAAAAATATTAAAAATGCTATAAAACTTGATTTTATTGCATTTTTGACGATTTAAGAGCATTTTCAAGTATTTTCTGAAAAACTATTTTTAGATAAAATACACCTATGAGTAAGATTCATAAAAAAATCATAAAATTTTGCTTACTTTTCCATAAATTTCAATTGCATGAAATTTTATTTAAAAGTGTGATAATCTGAGTATTTTAGCTAAAAAATGAGTTTTGCCAGAAAGCACTCAAACCGCTCTAAATCGTACGAAATATGCAATAAATACCAGTTTAGCACATTTTTATGATATTTTTAATGTTTCATATATTTTTGAAAAATAATATGAATATTCTATAAAATATTGATTTTTATAGATTTTAATGGGATTTTAAAAATATGTAAAAATTAATAAATATTGAATATTGCATTTTTGACGATTTAAGGCATTTTCAAGGATTTTCTGAAAAACTATTTTTTTAGATAAAATACACCTATGAGTAAGCTTCCTAAAGAAAATCATAAAATTTTGCTTACTTTTCCCATAAATTTCAATTGCATGAAATTTATTTAAAAGTGTGATAATCTAAGTATTTTAGCTAAAAAATGAGTTTTGCTAGAAAAGAACTCAAACCGTCTAAAACGTCGAAATATGTAATAAAATACGATTTTAGCACATATTTCTGAGCTTTTTAATGTTTCATGTATTTTCGAAAATAATATGAAATATTCTATAAAAATATTGATTTTTATAGATTTTTAATGGTTTTTTAAAAATATGTAAATAATTAATAAATTTTAAAAAAATGCTATAAAACTTGATTTTATTGCATTTTGACGATTTAAGGAATTTTCAAGGATTTTCTGAAAAACTTTTTTTTTTTGATAAAATACACCTATAGTAAGGTTCCTAAAGAAAATCATAAAATTTTGCTTACTTTTCCCATAAATTTCAATTGCAGTAGAAATTTTTTAAAGTGATAATCTGATTTTAGCTAAAAATGAGTTTTCGAAAAGCACTCAAATCCCGTCTTTAAATTCGATTTAATGCATTTTTTAAAAAAAATTAAATTTTATAATTTTTAATTTCGATTTTTAAAAAAATTTTTTAATGGGTTTTTTAAAAATATGTAAATAATTATTTAAATAATTTTTATAAAACTTGATTTTATTGCATTTTGACGATTTAAGGCATTTTAAGGATTTTCTGAAAACTTTTTTTTTAGAAAAAATACACCTATGATAAGTTCCAAAAAAGAAAATCAAAAAATTTTGTTTACTTTTCCTAAATTTCAATTGCAGAGAATTCTATTTAAAAGTGTGATAATCTAAGTATTTTAGCTAAAAATAGTTTTGCCAGAGAAGCACTCAAACCGCTCTAAATCGTCGAAATATGCAATAAAATACGATTTTAGCACATTTTCTGAGCTTTTTTAATGTTTCATGTATTTTTCGAAAATAATATGAAATATTCTATAAAAATATTGTTTTTTATAGATTTTTAATGGTTTTTTAAAAATATATTTATTCAATTTTTTGAGATTTAAGGATTTTCAGTTTTTCAAAAAAATTTTTTTTTTAGATAAAATACACCTAGGGTCTTCCAAAAAAAAATCATAAAATTTTGCTTACTTTTCCCATAAATTTCAATTGCAGTAAAAATTCTTTTTAAAAAGTGTGATAATGTGTTTTTTAGCAAAAAATGAGTTTCCAGAAAAGCCTCAAACCGCTAAAAAAACGTCAAAATTTGAATAAAATACGATTTTGACATTTTTTTTAGTTTTTTAATGTTTCATTTTTTTTCAAAAATAATATGAAATATTCTATAAAAATATTGTTTTTATAGTTTTTTAATGGGATTTTTTAAAAATATGTAAATAATTATTAAATAAAAAAAAATGTAAAAATTGATTTTATTGCTTTTTTTGACGTTTTAGGGTTTTTAAGGATTTTCTAAAAATTTTTTTTTAGAAAAATACACCTATATAAGCCTAAAAGAAAATCATAAAATTTTGCTTATTTTCCCCATAAATTTAAATTGCAGTAGAAATTTATGCAATAAAATACGATTTTAGCACATTTTTCTGAGCTTTTAATGTTTCATGTATTTTCGAAAATAATTGAAATATTGTATAATAATATTGATTTTTATAGTTTTTAATGGGATTTTTAAAAATATGTAAATAATTAATAAATATTAAAATTTGCTATAAAACTTGATTTTATTGCATTTTTGACGATTAAGGCATTTTCAAGGATTTTCTGAAAAACTATTTTTTTAGATAAAATACACCTATGAGTAAGTTCCAAAAAGAAAATCATAAAATTTTGCTTACTTTTCCCATAAATTTCAATTGCAGTAGAAATTCTATTTAAAAATGTGATAATCTAATATTTTAGCTAAAAATGAGTTTTGCAAAAGCACTCAAACCGCTCTAAAACGTCGAAATATGCAATAAATACGATTTTAAGCACATTTTCTGAGCTTTTTAATGTTTCATGTATTTTCGAAAATAATATGAAATATTCTATAATAATATGATTTTTATAGTTTTTAATGGGATTTTAAAATATGTAAATAATTAATAAATATTAAAATTATAAAACGATTTTTTGCATTTTTGACGATTTAAGGCATTTTCAAGGATTTTCTGAAAACTATTTTTTTAGATAAAATACACCTATGAGTAAGATTCTATAAGAAAATCATAAAATTTTGCTTACTTTTCCATAAATTTCAATGGTAGATTTATTTAAAGTGTGATAATTAAGTATTTTAGCTAAAAATGAGTTTTGCAGAAAACACTCAAACCGCTCTAAAACGTCGAAATATGCAAAAATAGATTTAGCACATTTTCTGAGCTTTTTAATGTTTCATGTATTTTTCGAAAATAATTGAAATATTCTATAAAAATATTGATTTTATAGATTTTTAATGGGATTTTTAATAAAATATATTTATTGCATTTTTGAGATTTAAGGCATTTTCAAGGATTTTCTGAAAACTATTTTTAGATAAAATACACCTATGAGTAAGTTCCTAAAGAAAATCATAAAATTTTGCTTACTTTTCCATAAATTTCAATTGCAGTAGAAATTCTATTTAAAAGTGTGATAATCTAAGTATTTTAGCTAAAAATGAGTTTTGCAAAAAGCACTCAAACCGCTCTAAAACGTCGAAATATGCAATAAAATACGATTTTAGCACATTTTCTGAGCTTTTAATGTTTCATGTATTTTCGAAAATAATATGAAATATTCTATAAAATATTGATTTTTATAGATTTTTAATGGATTTTTAAAAATATGTAAATAATAATAAATAAAAATTATAAACTGATTTTGCATTTGACATTAAGATTTTCAAGTTTTCTAAACTATTTTTAAATTATGTATTTAAGAAAATCATAAATTGTACTTTCATAAATTCACATTTATTAAGTATTTGTTTTTAGCTAAATGAGTTTGGAAACCTAAAGTAAAGTCGAAATTGCAATAAATCTTAGCAATTTTGTTTTAATTTTCATTTTTGAAATATATGATATTTATAAATATTGATTTTAGTTTAATAGATTTAAATATGTAAATATTATAAATAAAATGTTAAAACTTGATTTATTGCATTTTCATTTAAGGCATTAGATTCTGAAACTATTTTTTTGATAAAAGAAAATCATAAAATTGCTTACTTTTCCCATAAATTTCAATTCGTAATTTATTAAAAGTGAGTTTGAAACCAGTCTAAACGTCAAAATGCAATAAAATACGATTTGCACATTTTCTGAGCTTAATGTTTCATGTATTTTCGAAAATAATTGAAATATTTATAAAAATATTGATTTTATAGTTTAATGATTTTAAAATAGTAAATATAAATATAAATGTATAAACTTGATTTTATTGCTTGATTAGATTTTCAAGTTTTCTGAAAACTATTTTAGATAAATACCTATGAGTAAGTTCCTAAAGAAAATCATAAATTTTGCATTTCCATAAATTTCATTCAGAAATTTATTTAAGTGTGATAATCTAATATTTTAGCTAAATGAGTTTCAGAAACACTCAAACCGCTTAAAACGTCGAAATATGCAATAAAATACATTTACACATTTTCTGAGCTTTAATGTTTCATGTATTTTCGAAAATAATATGAAATATTTATAATATGATTTATAGTTTTTAATGGATTTTTAAAAATATGTAAATAATTAATAAATATTAAATGCTATAAAACTTGATTTTATTGCATTTTGACGATTTAAGGCATTTTCAGGTTTCTAAAACTATTTTGATAAAATACACCTATGAGTAAGGTTCAGAAAATCATAAATTGTACTTTTCCATAAATTTCAATGCAGTAGAAATTTTTAAGTGTATAATCTAGTATTTACTAAAATGAGTTTTCCGAAAAGCACTCAACCGCTCTAAAACGTCGAAATATGCAATAAAATACGATTTTAGCACTTTCTGACTTTAATGTTCATGTATTTTTGAAATATGAATATTCTATAAAATATTGATTTTATAGATTTTTAATTGGATTTTTAAAAATATGAAATAATTAATAAATATTAAAAATGCTATAAACTTATTTTATTGCATTTTTGACGATTTAAGGCATTTTCAAGATTTCTAAAAACTATTTTTAGATAAAATACACCTATGAGTAAGTTCTAAAAGAAAATCATAAAATTTTTACTTTTCCATAAATTTCAATGAGTAGAAATTCTATTTAAAAGTGTGATAATTATGTATTTTAGCTAAAAAATGAGTTTTAAAAAGCACTCAAACCGCTCAAAACGTCGAAATATGCAATAAAACATTTTAGCACATTTTTCTGAGCTTTTAATGTTTCATGTATTTTTCGAAAATAATATGAAATATTCTATAAAAATATTGATTTTATAGATTTTTAATGGGATTTTTAAAAATATGTAAATAATTAATAAATATAAAATGCTATAAAACTTGATTTTATTGCATTTTGACGATTTAAGGCATTTCAAGGATTTTCTGAAAAACTATTTTTTAGATAAAATACACCTATGAGTAAGTTCCAAAAGAAAATCAAATTTTGCTTACTTTTCCCATAAATTTCAATTGCAGTAGAAATTCTATTTAAAAGTGTGATAATCTAAGTATTTTAGCTAAAAATGAGTTTTGCAGAAAAGCCTCAAACCGCTCTAAAACGTCGAAATATGCAATAAAATACGATTTTAGCACTTTTTCTGAGCTTTTTAATGTTTCATGTATTTTCGAAAATATATGAAATATTCTATTTATTTAATATTTTTAAAAATATGTAAATAATTAATAATATTAAAATTGCTATAAGATTTTATTGATTTTGACATTTAAGATTTAACAGTTTTCTAAAACATTTTTAGATAAAATACCCTATATAAGATTCAGAAAATCTAAATTTTTATTCATAATTTATTAGTAGAAATTTATTTAAAAGTTGATAATCTAAGTATTTTAGCTAAAAATAGTTTTCAGAAAAGCATCAAACGTCTAAAACGTCGAAATATGCAAAAAATACATTTTAGCATTTTTGATTTTAATGTTTCATGTATTTTCAAATAATAAATATTTATAAATATTGATTTTATATTAGATTTTTAAATGATTTTAAAAAAAATGCTATATAAGATTTTATTCATTTTGATAGCATTAAGATTTTCTAAAAAATTTAGAAAATCCCTATTAATTCAAAGAAATAAAAATTTTCTACTTTTTAAATTTATATAAAATTTTTTAAAAATAACTATATTTACTAAAATGATTTGAAAAAAAGATAAACTTAAAATAAATATCAAAAAAAGATTTTAATTGAGTTTAATTTTATGATTTTAAAATAATATAAATATTCATAAAAATATTGTTAAGATTTTAGATTTTAAAATTTAAATAATATAATAAAAAATCTATAAAAATTTTGCTTAAAAATTAGTTTTCTAAACTTTTTGAAAAATACATTAGAGTTCTAAGAATATAAATTTTGCTTATTTTCAAAATTTCAATTGCATAAATTTATAAAGTTTTAATGAATTAGTAAAATAGTTTTAAAATCATACTTAAATGTAAAAATGAATAAAATACTTTTAGATTTTAGATATTTTAAGTTTCTGTATTTTTAAAAATAATTAATATTCTAAAAATATTATTTTGTATTTTTAAATTTTAAATATTTAATAATATTTACTATTAGAATTAATTATTTAAAATATAATATTTAATAATTATTAATTAAATTATATATTTAATTTATGATATATTTAATAATTTAAATTTTATTAATAATTAAAAATAATTTATTTATTTAATGATTTAAAAGTTAATATTAGTAAATATTGAATACTAATTTGAAAATTTAATTACTTATATTAAAAATCTATTTTATATTTATATTTAAAATTTTTAGATTAATTTATTAAAATTTAAATACTTAGCTAAATATTTTATTAAATAAAATTATTTAATTTATGATTTTAAAAATTAAAAATAACTTAAAATATATTAATTTAAATAATTTTAAAATTTTTTTTTTTTGAATTAAGTATAGTTTAAAAATTTTATAAAATATTGGTAAGTTTTAAAAATATAAATTTTGTATTTAAATTTATAAAATTTTATTTAAAGTTAACTTTTAAGAATTTGAAAAATATTACAAAAACTTGAATAATAATAAAAATTTAATTTTTTATTTTAATGTTTCATGTATTTTTCAAAATAATATGAATATTCTATAAAAATATTGATTTTTATAGATTTTTAATGGGATTTTTAAATATATGTAAATAATTAATATATATTAAAAATGCTATAAAACTTGATTTTATTGCATTTTTTGACGATTTAAGGCATTTTCAAGGATTTTCTGAAAAACTATTTTTTTAGATAAAATACACCTATGAGTAAGCTTCATAAAGAAAATCTTAAATTTTGCTTACTTCTCCCATAAATTTCAATTGCAGTAGAAATTCTATTTAAAAGTGTGATAATCTAAGTATTTTAGCTAAAAAATGAGTTTTGCCAGAAAAGCACTCAAACCGCTCTAAAACGTCGAAATATGCAATAAAATACGATTTTAGCACATTTTTCTGAGCTTTTAATGTTTCATGTATTTTCGAAAATAATATGAAATATTCTATAAAAATATAAAAATATTGATTTTTATAGATTTTTAATGGGATTTTTTAAAAATATGTAAATAATTATTAAATATTAAAAAATGCTATAAAACTTGATTTTATTGCATTTTTTTGACGATTTAAGGCATTTTCAAGGATTTTCTGAAAACTATTTTTTTAGATAAAATACACCTATGAGTAAGGTTCCTAAAAGAAAATCATAAAATTTTGCTTACTTTTCCCATAAATTTCAATTGCAGTAGAAATTTTATTTAAAAGTGTGATAATCTGAGTATTTTAGCTAAAAAATGAGTTTTGCCAGAAAAGCACTCAAACCTTAAAACGTCGAAATATGCAATAAAATACCATTTAGCACATTTTTATGATATTTTTAATGTTTCATATATTTTTTGAAAAATAATATGAAATATTCTATAAAAATATTGATTTTTATAGATTTTTAATGGGATTTTTTAAAAATATGTAAATAATTAATAAATATTAAAAAATGCTATAAAACTTGATTTTATTGCATTTTTTGACGATTTAAGGCATTTCAGGATTTTCTGAAAAAACTATTTTTTTTTAGATAAAATACACCTATGAGTAAGATTTCTAAAAGAAAATCATAAAATTTTGCTTACTTTTCCCATAAATTTCAATTGCAGTAGAAATTCTATTTAAAAGTGTGATAATCTAAGTATTTTAGCTAAAAAATGAGTTTTGCCAGAAAAGCACTCAAACCGCTCTAAAACGTCGAAATATGCAATAAAATACGATTTTAGCACATTTTTTGAGTTTTTTAATGTTTCATGTATTTTTCGAAAATAATATGAATATTCTATAAAAATATTGATTTTTATAGATTTTTAATGTGATTTTTAAAAATATGTAAATAATTAATAAATATTAAAAATGCTATAAAACTTGATTTTATTGCATTTTTGACGATTTAAGAATTTTCAAGGATTTTCTGAAAAACTATTTTTTTTAGATAAAATACACCTATGAGTAAGGTTCCTAAAAGAAAATCATAAAATTTTGCTTACTTTTCCCATAAATTTCAATTGCAGTAGAAATTTGATTTAAAAGTGTGATAATCTGAGTATTTTACCTGAAAAATGAGTTTTGCCAGAAAAGCACTCAAACCGCTCTAAAACGTCGAAATATGCAATAAAATACATTTAGCACATTTTTTTGTTTTTAATGTTTCATTATTTTTGAAAATAATATGAATATTCTATAAAATATTGATTTTTATAGATTTTTAATGGATTTTTAAAAATATGTAAATAATTAATAATATTAAAAATGCTATAAACTGATTTTATTGCATTTTTGACGATTTAAATTTTCAAGATTTTCTGAAAACTATTTTTAGATAAAATACACCATGAGTAAGTTCCTAAAGAAAATCATAAATTTTGCTTACTTTTCCTAAATTTAATTGCAGTAAAATTTATTTAAAGTTATAATCTAATATTTTAGCTAAAAATGAGTTTTGCCAGAAAAGCACTCAAACCGCTCTAAAACGTGAAATATGCAATAAAATACGATTTAGCACATTTTTCTGAGCTTTTAATGTTTCATGTATTTTTCGAAAATAATATGAAATATTCTATAAAAATATTGATTTTTATAGATTTTAATGGATTTTAAAAATATGTAAATAATTAATAATATTAAAAATGCTATAAAACTTGATTTTATTGCATTTTTTGACGATTTAAGAAATTTTCAAGGATTTTCTGAAAACTATTTTTTAGATAAAATACACCTATGAGTAAGGTTCCTAAAAGAAAATCATAAAATTTTGCTTATTTTCCCATAAATTTCAATTGCAGTAGAAATTTATTTAAAAGTGTGATAATCTGAGTATTTTATGAAAATGAGTTTTGCCAGAAAAGCACTCAAACCGCTCTAAAACGTCGAAATATGCAATAAATACGAATTTAGCACATTTTTCTGATTTTTATTTTCATGTATTTTCGAAAATAATATGAAATATTCTATAAAAATATTGATTTTATAGATTTTTAAGGGATTTTTAAAAATATGTAAATAATTAATAAATATTAAATGCTATAAAACTTGATTTTATTGCATTTTTGACATTTAAGGATTTTCAAGATTTTCTGAAAACTATTTTTTAGATAAAATACACCTATGAGTAAGATTCCTAAAGAAAATCATAAAATTTTGCTTACTTTTCCCATAAATTTCAATTGCGTAGAAATTTTATTTAAAAGTGTGATAATCTAAGTATTTTAGCTAAAAATGAGTTTTGCCAGAAAAGCACTCAAACCGCTCTAAAACGTCGAAATATGCAATAAAATACCATTTAGCACATTTTTTATTTTTTAATGTTTCATTATTTTTCGAAAATAATATGAATATTCTATAAAATATTGATTTTTATAGATTTTAATGGGATTTTAAAATATGTAAATAATTAATAAATATTAAAAATGCTATAAACTTGATTTTATTGCATTTTTGACGATTTAAGGCATTTTCAGATTTTCTGAAAACTATTTTTTTAGATAAAATACACCTATGAGTAAGGTTCCTAAAGAAAATCATAAAATTTGCTTACTTTTCCCATAAATTTCAATTGCAGTAGAAATTTATTTAAAAGTGTGATAATCTGAGTATTTTAGCTAAAAATGAGTTTTGCCAGAAAAGCACTCAAACCGCTCTAAAACGTCGAAATATGCAATAAAATACATTTTAGCACATTTTTTATTTTAATGTTTCATTATTTTTGAAAAATAATATGAATATTCTATAAAATATTGATTTTATAGATTTTTAATGGATTTTTAAAATAGTAAATAATTAATAATATTAAAAATGCTATAAACTTGATTTTATTGCATTTTTTGACGATTTAAGGATTTTCAAGGATTTTCTGAAAACTATTTTTTTAGATAAAATACACCTATGAGTAAGTTCCTAAAAAAATCATAAAATTTTGCTTACTTTTCCCATAAATTTCAATTGCAGTAGAAATTTATTTAAAAGTGTATAATCTAAGTATTTTAGCTAAAAATGAGTTTTGCAGAAAAGCACTCAAACGCTCTAAAACGTCGAAATATGCAATAAATACATTTTAGCACATTTTTTATTTTTAATGTTCATGTATTTTTTGAAAATAATGAATATTCTATAAAAATATTGATTTTTATAGATTTTAAGGGATTTTAAAATATGAAATATTAATAAATATTAAAAATGCTTAAAACTTGATTTTATTGCATTTTTGAATTTAAAATTTTCAAGGATTTTCTGAAAACTATTTTTTTAGATAAATAATTGTAAGTTCCTAAAAAAAATCATAAAATTTTGCTTACTTTTCATAAATTTCAATTGCAGTAAAATTATTTTAAAGTTTTTAATCTAGTATTTTACTAAAAAATGAGTTTTGCCAGAAAAGCACTCAAACGCTCAAAATTCATTCATAATCAATTAATAAAATTTATTTAATGTTATTATTTTAAAAAAATTTCAAAAAACTTAACTTTTAAATTTTTTAAATATGAAAAATTATAATTTCTTATTTATTTTCATTTTTTGAAATAATGAATTTTAAGATTTTGATTATATTTTTAATAAAAATATGAAATTCTAAAAAAATAAAAATTTAATTTTCCATAAATTTAATTAAAAATTTTTAAGTTTTAATAATATTTTATAAAAAACCAGAAAAGCCCTAAAGAAACTAAATTGCAATTTCATTTCAATTATTGATTTAATTTAGTATTTCGAATTTATCAAAAAATTTATATTAATTTTAAATTAAAATTAAAAATAATAAAATAATTTAAATTTTTTTTTATTTTCATTATTTTCAAATTTTTGAAAATTTTATTTGATAAAACTTAGAGATTTAAAAAAATATAAAAATTTATTCAAAATTTAATCATAATTATTTAAGTTTATATTTAAGTTTTTAAAAATTTTTAAGATAAAACCCTAAGTAATCAAAAAAATATAATTTTGCTTTTTTCAATTTCAATGTAATTTTTAAAATTAAATTTATATATTGATATATGATTTTAAGAATAAATTAAAATTAAAATGAATAAATTATTTTAGCATTTTTCGATTTAATTTTCAGATTTTTGAAAAATATTTTTATAAAAAACTATTTAAGATTCTAAAGAAAATATAAATAATTATAAATTTAATGCATAAATTATTTAAGTGATTTCTAAGATTTTAAGGATTTTCCGAAAATATTTAGTAAAAACTAAATAGATTAAAAAAATTAAATTTTCTTACTTTTTAATTTCATTTGAAAATATATTAAAATTAAATATATATTTTTAAAAATGGTTTTAAAAAATAAAATTAAATTAAAATCTAAAAATGATTTTATTCATTTTTGACTTTAATTTTCAGATTTTTAAATATTTTAATAATAAAAATATATTATAGATTAAAATTTAAAATTTTCTTCATTTTTTGAGTTAGAAATTTAAAAGTTTGAAATATTTTTTAAAAAATTAGAGTCCAAATCAAAATATTCTAAATTTCAATGCGAATTAAATTTAATAATATTTGCTAAAAATGATTTGCAGATTACTTTTAAATTTCAAATAATATTAAAATTAAAAATTTTTCAGTTTTATGTTTTGTATTTTGAAAAATATGAAATATTTATAAAAATATTATTTTTTAGATTTTTAATGGATTTTAAATTCTAAAATATATTAATAAATTGCTATTTATTTAATGCATGAATTTGAGTTTTCAAGTAGTATTTTGAAAACATTTTTTAGATAAAATACCCTATATTAACAAAGAAAATCATAAAATTTCACTTTTTCCATAAATTTCAATTGCTAAAATTTTATAAAAATGTGTAATCTAATTTAGTAAAAATATTGATTTTTAAAATCAAAGTTTTAAAATTAAATATGCATTAAAAAGTTTAAACTTTTTTTCTAGTTTTAATTTTTATATTTTTTAAAATATATTTTAATAAAATAACTATGATTTTTATAGATTTTTAAATGATTTTTAAAAATTTTAATATTATAAATTTAATTAAAAATTT